>OW971681.1:129387189-129642120 GCA_921997135.2 Mus spretus
GCAATGCATCCTAAGTGAGGAGCTAGAGAAATTACCCAAGGAGCTAAAGGGAACTGCAACCCTATAGGTGAAACAACAATATGAACTAACCAGTACCCGGGAGCTCTTGTCTTTAGCTGCATATGTATCAAAAGATGGCCTAGTTGGCCATCACTGCAAAGAGAGGCGCATTGGACTTGCAAACTTTATATGCCCCAGTACAGGGGAACGCCAGGGCCAAAAAGGGGGAGTGGGTGGGTAGGGGAGAAGGGGGGAGAGTATGGGGGACTTTTGGGATAGCATTGAAAATGTAAACGAGGAAAATACATAATTTAAAAAAAGGGGGAGTGGGTGGGTAGGGGATTGGGGGGGTGGGTATGGGGGACCTTTGGGATAGCATTGAAAATGTAAACGAGGAAAATACCTAATTTAAAAAAAAAAAAAAACTGCACTGGAGCACAGTCCAAAAAAAAAAAAAAAAGTTCAAGGACTATCTGGACCATGTAGTGAGTCCAATTCAAAATGAAACAACAAGTTTTTCTGTAACAAATGAAAAAGTGAAGAAGGTTGAATAAACCTGGGGCTATAGGTGAAACAGAGAACTTGCCTGTCAATTGCATGCGCCTAGCTTCACTATCCAGCATGGCAAATGTCCTGAATTAATTAATTAATGAGGAGCCAAACTGAACATCTTGTCTTTTTTTAAATTAGATATTTTCTTTTTTTACATTTCAAATACTATACCCTTTCCTAGTTTCCTCTCTGAAAGTAAACTACCCCCACCTCCTCCCCTGCTCCCCAAACCACCCACTTCTGCTTCCTGGCCCTGGCATTCCCCTATACTGGGGCATAGAATCTTTACAAGACCTAGGGCTTACCCTCCCATTGATGGCCAACTAGGCCATCCACTGCTACATATGCAGTTAGAGACATGAGTCCCACCATGTGTTTTCTTTGATTGGTGATTTAGTCCCAGGGAGCTCTGGGGGTACCCTGATATGCCACCTCACACCAGTCAGAATGGCTGAGATCCAAAATTCAGATGACAGAAGATGCTGGCCAGGATGTGGAGAAAGAGGAACATTCCTACATTACTGGTGGGATTGTAAACTGATACAACCGCTCTGAAAATCAGTTTGGTGGATCCTCAGAAAACTGGACATAGTACTACTGGAGTCCTAGGCATATATTCACAAGATGCTCCAACTTGTAATAAGGATACCTGTTCCACAATGTTCATAGCAACCTTATTTATAGCAGCCCGGAAAGAACCCAGATGTCCCTCAACAGAGGAATGGATACAGAAAATGTGGTACATTTACACAATGGAGTACTACTCAGCTATAAGAAACAATGAATTTGTGAAATTCTGAGACAAGTGGGTGGATCTGGAGGATATCATCCTGTGTGAGGTAACCCAATCACAAAAGATCACACATGATATGCACTCACTGATAAGTGGATATTATCCCAGAAGCCAGAATACCCAAAATACAATTTGCAAAATATATGAACCTGTCTTTTAATGTACCCAGTCTTTATGTTATTGTGTTAACTATCAACACAAAATAGGGATGACCCTAAAACACAGGAATGCAGCACAGCCCTAAGTCAGATACCTAAGGCCAAAAATTAAACCCCCCAAAAAATTAGTAATAGAAAATAAAGACGAAGATTTGAAATTAACTGGCACGCATTGAGATTTGCATGCTGATAACTGTGGAGGCTGAATAATGACTATACCAAACTTTATATGCCCTAGTACAGGGGAACGCCAGGGCCAAAAAGGGGGAGTGGGTGGGTAGGGGAGTGGGGGGGTGGGTATGGGGGACTTTTGGTATAGCATTGGAAATGTAAATGAGCGAAATACCTAATAAAAAATGGAAAGAAATGAAAAAAAAAGAAAAAAAAAGATATTTGTTGTTGGGTTGTGCTAGGGAATTCATGCTTTGTGACTGCACTGTAGGATTCCCTCCATGGAGATGAGCTGCGTGAAAAAACAGCAGGTTTCTGTTTCAGCTCTAGTTTGGTTGTCCTTGGTTAAATGTTTATGTCTTGGATTAAGGTTTCAGAGAGTTCTGTGCCTAGTCACTGGGTCCTATGTACATAGCTCAGACAATGAGATGAGATTTTGTCATAGAGGAATGTCTTTAGTTCTTGGTGGTACAGAAGCAAAGAGAATGCCTCCCCACCTTGGCAGTCTCATCCCTCCCTCCTTTTTCCATCTGTATACCAAGCCCATGGGAAGGTGCTCTTCCAACTCAGGGTGGTTCTTCCCCATTTAGTTAATCCTCCCTGAAAAATATTTTGATAGGTAATGTGCCTTATCTCCTAAGTGTTTCTAAATCTAGTCAAAATGAACCTACACAGGTGATAGCTAGGAGTATAATTATTTGAACTCCCGTGACTATCCATATGAATCCATTGAAAACTGAGTGGTACATCGTCTTGGCATACCACTCCTATACATCCTGTCTTTTCACTCTTTTCTATCATCCCCTGCTGTCTTAGTCAGGGTTTCTATTCCTGCACAAACATCATGACCAAGAAACAAGTTGGGGAGGAAAGGGTTTATTCGGCTTACACTTCCATGCTGCTGTTCATCACCAAGGAAGCCAGGACTGGAACTCAAGCAGGTCAGGAAGCAGGAGCTGATGCAGAGGCCATGGAGGGATGTTCTTTACTGGCTTGCCTCTCCTGGCTTGCTCAGCCTGCTCTCTTATAGAACCCAAGACTACCAGCCCAGAGATGGTCCCACCCACAAGGGGCCTTTCCCCCTTGATCACTAATTGAGAAAATGCCTTAGAGTTGGATCTCATGGAGGCATTTCCTCAACTGAAGCTCCTTTCTCTGTGATAACCCCAGCTGTGTCAAGTTGACACAAAACTAGCCAGTACAATTGACCCCTTGTCAACTTGACACAGAAACACATCACTAGTAAGCCTCAACCCTTACATTCTTATTCATCCCCAAGGTCTAAATAACTTTAAAAGTCCCACAGTCTTTACATATTCCTAAAATTTCAATCTCTTTAAAATATCCATCTCTTTTAAAATCCAAAGTCTTTTTACAATTAAAAGTCTCTTAACTGTGGGCTCCACTAAAACAGTTTCTTCCTTCAAGAGGGAAAATATCAGGGCACAGCCACAATCAAAAGCAGAGTCAATCTCCAACCGTCCAATGTCTGGGATCCAACTTACGATCTTCTGGGCTCCTCCAAGGGCTTGGGTCACTTCTCCAGCCATGCCCTTTGTAGCACACGCGTCATCCTCTAGGCTCCAGATGCCTGTACTCCACTGCTGCTGCTGCTCTTGGTGGTCATCTCATGGTACTGGTATCTCCAAAACACTGCATGACCCCTTCAGTCCTGGGCCATCAATTGCATCTGAGGCTGCACTTTCACCAATGGCCTTTCATGGCCTCTCACAGTGCCAAGCTTCAGCTGCTCTGCTCAACTCCTTCATGCCTTCAAAACCAGTACCACCTGGGTGACCCTTACACATTACCAAGTCCAGCCACAGCACAAGGTACAACTTTGGCTATATCTGGAACACAGCCACCGTGCTCTCAGAAAACACTTCCCAGAAGATGTCACCTCAATGATGCTGGTCTCTTCTTAATCACCGCTAATTTCTTAGCTCCAGCTAACCAGCATCAATATTCCCAGTAATGCAAAGTTTTTGCTTTAGTAGTTCTGGTATCTTGTTAATCACAGCTGATTCTTCAGCCCCAGCTAACCAGAACTACAGAATCTTCACAATCAAAACAGCAATGGCCCTGAAAAGAGTCTTTAATTTTCCCTCTGAAATTTCACAAGCCAGGCCTCCATCTTCTGCACTGTTCTCAACATTATCTTCCAAGCTCCTACACAACATCCCACAGAGCTCTTAACAACGAATGGATCTTCAAGACCAAAGTCCCAAAGTCCTTCCACAGACCTCCCCAAAACATGGTCAGGTTGTCACAGGAATACCCCACTCCTGGTACCAATTTGTCTTAGTCAGGGTTTCTATTCCTGCACAAACATCATGACCAAGAAACAAGTTGGGGAGGAAAGGGTTTATTCGGCTTACACTTCCATACTGCTGTTCATCACCAAGGAAGCCAGGACTGGAACTCAAGCAGGTCAGGAAGCAGGAGCTGATGCAGAGGCCATGGAGGGATGTTCTTTACTGGCTTGCCTCTCCTGGCTTGCTCAGCCTGCTCTCTTATAGAACCCAAGACTACCAGCCCAGAGATGGTCCCACCCACAAGGGGCCTTTCCCCCTTGATCACTAATTGAGAAAATGCCTTAGAGTTGGATCTCATGGAGGCATTTCCTCAACTGAAGCTCCTTTCTCTGTGATAACCCCAGCTGTGTCAAGTTGACACAAAACTAGCCAGTACACCTGCTTACACCCATACTCCACAGAATGTGGCTTTCAGCAAACAGCAACTTATTAGAGAAAGAATCTTGGCCTTCATTCTGGAATTGGAATCTTCATTTTACCAAGATCTGTGGGTGATTCATCTGCACATTAAAATTTTAGAAGGACTTACCTAGACTATTTACAGCCATTAAGTTGGTTCTGTCTCCATTCTTGTACTTTCCAATGCACCTTCTTTTTCCATTACAAATAGGAAATTCTTTTCAATAAGCTATACCTATATATTTCACTATTAATACTTCTCCAGGAGTCCCCATTATAAAAGTGCAATATGGAAAGGGCATAGTCTGTAAATTAAAGATCAGGTCACATCTGAAACACTTATTAGTTTTGTGATTTAAATAAAGAAAACAATAAAAATGTTATCGCATTTAGGCAAAGTTGACTTTGAACTTTTGATCCTCCTGATTCCCCCTTCCAAATGCCAATTTTGTAGGAATGGGCCTCCATGCCCTTCTGGTCTTGTGGCTTTTGACAGGTGATACAAACATCTTGGTTTCTGTTCCCTCATCTGTAAAATGTTGATTAAAATTCTGGACTTGTAAATATGGGTCGATGATTAAGTAAATCCATATTTTCAGGAAGTTTGACAGAAAGGTCATATACATTATTCAGTTGGGAGCAATCCCTGGGGATGAAGAGTATAGAAGAGGCATATATGAAATGATAAAAGTATAAGAATAGAAATAAGTCGTTGTCAATGTAGGTGGATGTATGTTGTGTGTCTTCTAAAACAAGGACAAACCAGGTCATGGAACTCCCACTCAATGTTTTCGCGATCCTTGTTGAGGAAGGAAACCAGAAGTCTATGTAGAGACTACTATACCAAAGTCCTCCATTCATATATTCCATTTACATCAACACATGGAACTGAAGATGAAGCTCTTTGGGACTCCGAGACAACCCATCTATCAGTAGACTACTACACAGTGATGTGAGCTGATGCTGTAGGAAACAGATCTACCCTATTATTAGCTCACCAGATACATGGTTATGTTTAGACCTTGGTTTTATTTCACTACGTTTGGGAGGATAACTATTCTTAGGTATGGAGTTACAGATGGTTTTGAATACAGTCCCCTGGAACACATTGAGATTTCATGCCTATTATTTGACTGAAGAGGCAGGACAAGCTAGTCCCTTTAAAAGGTTCTCAAGCATCCTCCTTTGGCTCCTCCTTGTTATAGTTTCTTTGGGTCTGTGGATTGTAGTGTGGGTATCCTGTGATTTATGGCTAATATCCACTTATCAATAAGTACATACTATGCATGTCCTTTTGGGTCTGGGTTACTTCACTCAGGATGATATTTTCTAGATCATCCATTTGCCTGCAAAATTCAGGATGTCTTTGTTTTTAATAGCTGAGTAGTATTCCATTGTGCAGATGTACCACACTTTCTTTATCTATTTGTCAGCTGAGGTACATCTTGTTTGCTTCCAGTTTCTGGCTAGTATGAATAAAGCTTCTATGAACATAATGGAACAAGTGTCCCTGTGGTATGGTAGAGCATATTTTGGGTATATGCCCAAGAGTGGTATTGCTGGGTCTTCAGGTAGAACTATTCCCAGTTTTCTGAGAAACTGCCAGATTGGTTTCCAAATTGGTTGTACAAGCTTGCAATCCCACTGGCAAAGGAGGAGTGTTCCTCTTTCTCTACATCCTCCCCAGCAAGTTGTATCACTTGAGGATTTGATGTTATCCATTCTGATTGGTATAAAGTAGAAGCTCAGGGTCATTTTTATTTATATTTCCCTGGTGGTTAAGGACTTTGGACATTTCTTTAGGTGATTCTCAGCCATTCGAGATTCCTCTGTTGAGAATTCTGTTTATTTCTGTACCCTATATTAATTGGGTTATTTGGGTTGTTGGTGTTTATCTTCTTGATATATTTGGTTATTTGGGTTTGTGAAGATCTTTTCTCATTCTGTAGGATGTTGTTTTGTCCTGTTGATAGTGTTCTTTGTCTTGCAGAAGGTTTTGAATTTTATGACTTCCCATTTACTTATTGTTGATCTTAGTCCTTGAACTACGGGTGTTTTGGTGAGGACTTTGCTTCATATACCAATGTGTTCAAGGCTTTGTGTGTGTGTCTATGTGTGGAGAGGGAATGTCTAGGACCTGACAGAGACCTGTGATGAGAGAGGCTTCAGGGAGTCTATGAGGATGACAGTAGCTGAGACTCCTAGCACTGAGGGATATGTAGTCTGAAGTGGCCACCACCAGTAGCCAGGTAGGAACTTCACTGGAGGGATAAAGACAACAAACTTCCCACAATACCTTAAACCCAAAGTGGGTCCTGCCTTTAGGAGTTGTAGGGACAAAGATGGATCAGAGACCAAGGAAATGGCTAACCAATGACCAGCCCAACTAGAGACTCATCCCATGAGCAAGAACCAATCGCTCACAGTATTAATGATACTCTGTTATGCTTGTAGGCAGAAGCATAGCATAACTTTCCTCTGTGTTCCTCCACCCAGCAGATGACTGAAACAGATACAAAGACACAAAGACAAACATTAAATAAGAGCTCTGAAAATCTTGTGGGAGAGTTGAGAGAAGGATTATGGGACTCAAACAGGATAGGGACTCCACAAGAAGAAACAATAGAGTCAACTAATCTGGACAGGTGCCTCCAGAGACGGAAAGGCCAACTAAAGATCATACATGGGCTGGTCTGGGCCCCCCTGCACATATGTAGCAGATGTGCATCTTGGTCTTTATGCAGTCCCCCCCAACAATTGGTGTGGGGCCTTATCCTGACTCTATTGCTTGGTTATGGAGAGGCCTCAGTGAGAAATACCTAGTTCTGCAAAAGACTTGATTTACCAGGGTGGATTTGTACCCAAGGGGGACTCCCACTTTTTGGAGTCGAAGAGTAGGTGTGATACGGGAGGGGCTGTGTGAGGAGGTACTGGGAGAAGGGGTCTATGCTTTGTATGTAAAGTGAATAAATAAAAAATTTACTGGGAAGATGCTCAGGACTCTACCACTTATATGGATTAATTTGTTCTTGAATAAGATGTCTAGTATAAAATCTTGTTTTGTTAGGTCTCATATGACCTTTTAGACTCTCATCAGGCTATCTTGGAGGTCTTCTAGCTAGAAGGCCATAAACTCTCAGCCTGAAGATACAAACTTACAGTACTAACTACCCAGGAGGCTGAGGCAGGTGGATTCCAACTTCAAGGACTATCTGAACCATGTAGTGAGTCCAACTCAAAATGAAACAACTTGTTTTTTCTGTAAAAATGAAAAAAAGGAAGAATGAATGATCCTGGGGCTATAAGTCAAGCCAGAGAACTTGCCTGTCAATAGTAAGGCCCTAGCTTCACTATCCAGCATGGCAAAAGTCCAGAATTAATTAATGAGGAGCCAAATAGAACATCTTATTTTTTTAATTAGATATTTTCTTTATTTACATTTCAAATGCTATACCCTTTCCTAGTTTCCTCTCTGAAAATCACCTATCCCCTCTCTCCTCCCCCTGCTCCCCAACCCACCCACTTCTGGTTCCTGGCCCTGGCATTCCCCTATACTGGGGTATAGAATCTTTGCAAGACATAGGCCCTCTCCTCACATTGATGGTTAACTAGGCCATCCTCTGCTACATATGCAGGTAGAGACACGAGTCCCACCATGTGTTTTTTTTTTTTTTTTTGATTTGTGATTTAGTCCCATGGAGCTCTGGGGTACCCTGAGATACCACCTCACACCAGTCAGAATGGCTAAGATCCAAAATTCAGGTGACAGAAGATGCTGGCCAGGATGTGGAGAAAGAGGAACATTCCTACATTGCTGGTGGGATTCTAAGCTGGTACAACCACTCTGAAAATCATTTTGGTGGATCCTTAGAAAAATGGACATAGAACTACTGGAGGATCCAGAAATACCAGTCCTAGGCAATTACTCAGAAGATGCTCCAACTTGTAATATGGATACATGCTCCACTATGTTCATAGCAACCATATTTATAAGAGCCAGAATCTGGAAAAAACCCAGATGTTCCTTGATAGAGAAATGGATACAGAAAATGTGGCCCTGTACTTACACAATGGAGTACTACTCAGCTATAAAAAAAAAATGAACTTATGAAATTCAGAAACAAATGGATGTATCTGGAGGATATCATCCTGAGTGAAGTAACCCATTCACAAAAGATCACACATGATAAGTACTCACTGATAAGAAGAGATAAGTGGATATTATCCCAGAAGCTCAGAATACTGAAGATACAATTTGCAAAACACATGAACCTGTTGTCTTTTAATGTACCCAGTCTTTATGTTATTGTGTAAATTATACACATACACACACACACACACACAAACACACACACACATATTCAAAAATACTTATAAACTGAATTCAGGAACATAACAAAAACATCATCTGGCATGATCAAGTAGCTAGCCTTCACCTCAGGGATATAGGCATGATTGAAAAATAGAAAATTCCATCAATGTAATCTATCACATAAAAAAAACTAACAGAAAAAATCATATGATCTCATTAGATGATGAAAGGCTTTTATAAAATTTAACACCCCCTTGTTAAAATTCTTAGAGATATCATGGATAGAAGGTACATGCATAAACATAATCAAAGAAATATTCAGCATGCAAAAAGCCAACATCAAATCAATGGAAAGAAAATTAAAGCAACTCCACTAAAATCAGGGATAAGAGAAGGCTGTCCACTCTCTCCCTATTTATTCAATATAGTTCTTCAAGTTCTAAATAGAGCAATGATACAATGAAAGGAGATGAAGTGGATATAAATTGGAAAGAAAGAAACCAACGTATAACTATTTGTGGATGATATGAGAGCATATATAAGTGAACTCCAAAATTCTACCAGACAACTCCTACAGCTGGTAAACACCTTCAGCAAAGAAATAAGTAGCCCTCCTTTGTACAAATGATATATGGGCTGAGACAGAAATTAGGGAAGCAATTTACAGTAGCCAAGAATAATATAAAATATCTTGGTGCAACTCTAACCAAGCAAGTGAGGTATCTGTATGATAAAAGCTTTAAGTTCCTCATAAAAGAAATTAAAGAAGTTATCAGAAGATGCAAAGATATACCATGCTCATAGATAGGTAAGATTAACATAATGAAAATGGCCATCTTCCCAAAAGCAATCTACAGATTCAATGCAATCTTCATCAAAATTCCAACATATTTTTATGGACCCTGAAAGAACAATTGCCAACTTCATATTGAAAAGAAATCCAGGATAGACTAAGTAGTCTTGAACAATAAAAGAACTTTAGGAGAAATCACCATCCCTGATCTCAAGCTGTGTTACAGACAAATAGTGATTTAAAAATGCTACCATGGATCTGGTACAGAGAGATATGTTGATCAATGGAACCAAATCAAAGACCCAGAAATTAACCCACAGACCTATGGACACTTGATTTTTTTTATAAAAATAACAAAACCATATGGATAAATGATACTTGTCTCACTGGATGTCTACATGTAGAAGAAGAAAAATTGATCCATATTTATCACCCGGAATTCAAGTACAAATGGATCAAGGACATCACCATAAAACCTGATAAACTAAGTATCATAGAACAGAAAGTGGGAAATACCCTTAAATGCAAGAGACAATTTTCTGAACAGAATACCAATATCTCGGGCTCTAAAACCAACAGTTAATAAATGAGACCTCATGAATTGCAATTCTACTGTAAGGTTAAGGAATTATGTCCTTTTGAACTTCTTTAGTGTTATCTCAGGAGTGATCATTTGCTGGTATGGAATAATGGCCCCTGCAGGAAGCAATCACCATGATATTTATTCTTCAAGTTGTCAGAGAATTTAAGGTGGGTCGAAGTATATAAGAGCCAGAGAAGGACTTAGTGTCAAATCATTAGTGTCATATCATAGAACCCTCACTATCCTGGTCTATCACAGTAAATCCTAGGCCAGCCAGGACAGCCACAGTGAGAACCGCTCTCAAAGGAAAACAAAATATAAAATCAATGAGATCAAATTAGATATGTCACACACAGTAAAAGGAGTATATGCATGGTTTTAATCATATACTGACTTACTGAGTGCCTAGTTTGAGTCTAGTTTCATTCTTTCATTTAATCCTTAGAGGAGACATGCAGCTGACAAGCTGCAAGTATCTAACTTTTGTTGACTTTGGAAGGAGAAATGCAAATGACAGGGAATTTATTATTGGACTTAAATCAATTTCAAACACATTTTAAAATATTTTTATTAGGTATTTTCCTCATTTACATTTCCAAAGCTATCCCCAAAGTCCCCCATACCCTCCCCCCCCAATCCCCTACCCACCCACTCCCACTTCTCTGGTGGAATTTTTAGGGTCACTTATATATACTATCATATCATCTGCAAGAAGTGATATTTGACTTCTAATATTACAATATGTATCCCCTTGTTCTCTGTTTGTTGTCAAATTGCTCTGGGTAGGACTACAAGTAAAATGTTGAATAGGTGGGAAGAAAGTGGGCAGCCTTGTCTAGTCCCTGATTTTAGTGGGATTGCTTCCAGCTTCTCACCATTTACTTTGATGTTGGCTACTGGTTTGCTGTAGGTTGCTTTTATCGTGTTTAGGTATGGGCCTTGAATTCCTGATCTTTCCAAGACTTTTATCATGAATGGGTGTTGGATTTTGTCAAATGCTTTCTGTGCATCTAAGGAGATGATCATGTGGTTTTTGTCTTTGAGTTTGTTTATATAATATATTACATTGATGGATTTCTGTATATTAAACCATCCCTGCATCCCTGGAATAAAACCTACTTGGTCAGGATGGATGATTGTTTTAATGTGTTCTTGGATTCATTTAGTGAGAATTTTATTGAGTATTTTTGCATCGATATTCATAAGGGAAATTGGTCTGAAGTTCTCTATCTTTGTTGGATCTTTCTGTGGTTTAGGTATCAGAGTAATTGTGGCTTCATAAAATGAGTTGGGTAGAGTACCTTCTACTTCTATTTTGTGGAATAGTTTGTGCAGAACTGGAATTAGATTTTCTTTGAAAGTCTGATAAAACTCTGCACTAAACCCATCTGGTCCAGGGCTTTTTTTTTTTTTTTTTTTTTTGGTTGGGAGACTATTAATGACTGCTTCTATTTCATTAGGGGACATGGGACTGTTTAGATAGTTAACTTGATCCTGATTTAACTTTGGTACCTGGTATCTGTCTAGAAATTTGTCCATTTCATCCAGGTTTTCCAATTTTGTTGAGTATAGCCTTTTGTAGAAGGATCTGATGGTGTTTTGGATTTCTTCAGGATTTGTTGTTATTTCTCCCTTTTTGTTTCTGATTTTGTTAATTAGGATGCTGTCCCTGTGCCCTCTCGTGAGTCTGGCTAAGGGTTCATCTATCTTGTTGATTTTCTCAAAGAACCAGCTCCTTGTTTGGTTGATTCTTTAAATAGTTCTTCTTGTTGCCACGTGGTTGATTTCACCCCTGAGTTTGATTATTTCCTGCCATCTACTCCTCTTGGGTGAATTACCTTCCTTTTTTAAAAAATATTTTTATTAGGTATTTTCCTCAATTACATTTCCAATGCTATCCCAAAAGTCCCCCACATGTTCCCCCACCCACTCCCCTACCCACCCCTCCCACTTCTTGGCCCTGGCATTCCCCTGTACTGGGGCATATAAAGTTTGCATGTCCAATGGGCCTCTCTTTCCACTGATGGCTGACTAGGCCATCTTTTGATACATATGCAGCTAGAATCAAGAGCTCAGGGGTACTGGTTAGTTCATAATGTTATTGCACCTATAGGGTTGCAGATCCCTTTAGCTCCTTGGATACATTCTCTACTTCCTCCATTGGGGGCCCTATGATCCATCCAATAGCTGACTGTGAGTACATCCATTTATATGTTTGCTGGGCTCCGCCATAGTCTCACAAGAGACAGCTATATCAGGGTCCTTTCAGCAAAATCTTGCTAGTGTATGCAATGATGTCATCATTTGGAGGCTGATTATGGAGTGGATACCTGGATATGACCCTCTCTAGATGGTCCATCCTTTTGTCTCAGCTCCAAATTTTGTCTCTGTAACTCGTTCCATGGGTGTTTTGTTTCCAATTCTAAGAAGGGGCAAAGTGTCTACACTTTGGTCTTCATTATTCTCCAGTTTCATGTGTTTTGCAAATTTTATCATATATCTCGTGTATTCTAAGTTCCTGGACTAATATCCACTTATCAGTGAGTACATGTCATTTGAGTTCTTTTGTGATTGTGTTACCTCACTGAGGATAATGCCCTCCAGGTCCAACCATTTGCCTAGGAATTTCATAAATTCATTCTTTTTAATAGCTGAGTAGTATTCCATTGTGTAAATGTACCACATTTTTTGTATCCATTCTTCTGTTGAGGGGCATCTGGTTTCTTTCCAGCTTTTGGCTATTATAAATAAGGCTGCTATGAATATATTGGAGCATGTGTCCTTCTTACCAGTTGGAACATCTTCTGGATATATGCCCAGGAGAGGTATTGCGGGATCCTCTGGTAGTACTATGTCCAATTTTCTGAGGAACCGCCAGACTGATTTCCAGAATGGTTGTACAAGCTTGCAATCCCACCAACAATGGAGGAGTGTTCCTCTTTCCCCACATCCTCGCAAGCATCTTCTGTCACCTGAATTTTTCATCTTAGACATTCTGACTAGTGTGTGATAGTATCTCAGGGTTGTTTTGATTTGCATTTCCCTGACAATTAAGGATGCTGAACATTTTTCCAGGTGTTTCTCAGCCATTCGGTATTCCTCAGGTGAGAATTCTTTGTTTAGCTCTGGGCCCAATTTTTTAATGGGGTTATTTGATTTTCTGGAGTCCACCTTCTTGAGTTCTTTATATTTATTGGATGTTATTAGTCCTCTATCTGATTTAGGATAGGTAAAGATCCTTTCCCAATCTGTTGGTGGCCTTTTTTTCTTACTGACGGTGTCTTTTGCCTTACAGAAGCTTTGCAGTTTTATGAGGTCCCATTTGTCAATTCTCGATCTTACAACACAAGCCATTGCTGTTCTATTCAGGAACTTTCCCCCTGTGTCCATATCTTGGAGGCTTTCCCCCACTTTCTCCTCTATTAGTTTCAGTGTCTCTGGTTTTATGTTGAGTACCTTGATCCACTTAGATCAAGAGAGTGGGAGTAGGGGAGATAGAGGGAAACCTGATCTGGGATTAGTGAGGGAAAAGGACTGAAGCTCTGGGGGCCAGCAGAAAAAACAGAAACAGGCAACCTCAGAAAATAGCAAGTTGTGGTCTTGGGGGAAAGGGAACCCTCCAGAATGCACCAGAGGTGTGCGAAGAAAGAGACTCTCAGGAATCAAAGGGAGAACCTTAGATGAAATGCCTGACAGTAGGAAAAGTGAACTTTATAGAGCACACCTCCACCAGCAAGAAAGAGAATCAAGTGGGAGATGGGGTAGCCATCCCACAGTCACATCTCTGACCCATAATTGTTCCTGTCTGAAAGAATTACAAGGATGGAAATGGAGAGGAGTCTGAGGAAAAGAAAGTACAGCAACAGGCCCAAAGTGGGATTGGGCTCAAACGGAGGTCCCAAGGCCTGACACTATTACTGAGGCTATGGAGTGCTCACAAAATGGGACCTATCATGACTGCCATCTGAAAGATCCAACAAGCAGAAGAAGACATCAGATGCAGATATTTGCACCCAACCAATGGACAGAATCAGATAACCCCTGTTGTTGAATTAGGGAAGGCTGAAAGAAGCTGAGGAGAAAGGCAATCTTGTACAAGGACCAGCAGTCACAATTAATCTGGACCCCCGAAATCTCTCAAATACTGGACCACCAAACAGACAGGATACACCAGCTGCTATGAGGCCCCTAACATACATATAGTAGAGGACTTCCAGGTGGAGACGGGGGCGGGGGGTGAGGTGTGAGACATGAAACGGTCAGAGGGTGGATGGGGTGAGTGGAATGAAAAATGAATTAATTTTATGAAAGTAATTAAAAAACAGACCTTAGGAAGAGGAAAAAAGATCTTATCCAATATAAGATAGTTGGGTGGACGAACTATCAAGGGAAGAGTGGGAATCCAGAGTGAGGTGCACCCAAAGGAGACTAGACTATAAAAAGCATGACCTATACATCCAAGGAGAACTCTTTGGTCCCTTTCATTCTGTTGATGGGAACTGATTGTGATGGTTTAGATAAGCTCTGTGTTTTTTTTTTTCTTATTTTATTTTCTGAAGCTGGTGCTTCTGTCTTTCAGTGTTAATATAAAACTTGAATTTTTATTTATTTATTTATTTCTATTAGATATTTTCTTTATATATATTTCAAATGCTATTCCAAAATTTCCCTATACCCTCACTCAACGCTGCTCCTCTTCCCACCCACTCCTGCTTCTTGGCCCTGGCATTCCCCTTTACTGGGAAATATAGAGTTTGCAATACCAAGGGGCCTCTCTTCCCAGATGCACAGCCTCACGTCCTTTGTGTCTTTCAGTATTGGATATTGTTGCTTTTGCACATGCTCAGAACTCTAGTAGTGACTTTATGTCAGTAACCATCACGTCTCGGTTAATTTCAAAGTTGGGCAGGAGACTGCCACATTTGTTCTCCCTCTCTTAGACCTGTACCTGACACCTGCATTTGGCTTTCTTCTCTCTTCCACTGTTACTTTATGTTTTGCTTTCTTCTGGTTTTCTTTGAAACTCATACTTTATCCATTCCCACAATAAATTAGACAATACCATTGGACAAAATTAACTCACAGGATTTTCCTAGAAAAATATTTTCTCTGACTGCCATACCTGCACAGGAATTCCAAGACAACAACATTTCCTATCTTTGTTTTTCTTAGAATTAATTTTTTTTAATTATGTATTTTCCTCATTTACATTTCCAATGCTACCCAAAAAGTCCCCAATACACTCCCCCCGACTTCCCTACCCACTCACTCCCACTTTTTGGCCCTGGTGTTCCACTGTACTGGGCCATATAAAGTTTGCAAGTCCAATGGGCCTCTCTTTCAGTGATGGCCGACTAGGCCATCTTTTGATACATATGCAGCTAGAGACAAGAGTTCCGGGGTACTGCTTAGTTCATATTGTTGTTCCACCTATAGGATTGCAGTTCCCTTTAGTTCCTTGGGTGCTTTCTCTAGTTCCTCAATTGGGGGCCCTCTGGTCCATTCAATAGCTGACTGTGATCATCCACTTCTGTGTTTGGTAGGCCCTGGCATAGTCTCACAAGAGACAGCTATATCTGGGTCCTTTCAGCAAAATCTTGCTAGTGTATGCAATGGTGTCAGCGTTTGGACACTGATTATGGGATGGATCCCTGGATATGGCAGTCTTTAGATGGTCCATCCTTTCTTCACAGCTCCAAACATTATCTCTGTAACTCTTTACATGGGTGTTTGGTTTCCAATTCAAAGAAGGGGCACAGTGTCCACACTTTGGTCTTCATTCTTATTCAGTTTCATGTGTCTAACCAATTGTATCTTATATCTTGGGTATCCTAAGTATTTGGGCTAATATCCACTTATCAGTGAGTACATATTGTGTGAGTTCCTTTGTGATTGTGTTACCTCACACAGGACGATGCCCTCCAGGTCCATCCATTTGCCTAGGAATTTCATAAATTCATTCCTTTTAATAGCTGAGTAGTACTCCATTGTGTAGATGTACCACATTTTTGTATCCATTCCTCTGTTGAGGGGCATCTGTTTCTTTCCAGCTTCTGTCTATTATAAATAAGGCTTCTATGAACATAGTGGAGCATGTGTCCTTCTTACCAGTTGGAACATCTTCTGGATATATGCCCAGGAGAGGTATTGCTGGATCCTCTGGTAGTGTTATGTCCAATTTTCTGAGGAACCACCAGACTGATTTCCGGAGTGGTTGTACAAGCTTGTAATCCCACCAACAATGGAGGAGTGTTCCTCTTTCTCCACATCCTCACCAAAATCTGCTGTCACCTGAATTTTTCATCTTAGCCATTCTGACTGGTGTGAGGTGGAATCTCAGGGTTGTTTTGAGTTGCATTTCCCTGATGGTTAAGGATGTTGAACATTTTTTAAGGTGCTTCTCTGCCATTCAGTATTGCTCAGGTGAGAATTCTTTGTTCAGTACTGAGCCCCATTTTTTAATGGGGTTATTTGATTTTCTGCAGTCCACCTTCTTGAGTTCTTTATATATATTGGATATTAGTCCCCTATCTGATTTAGGATAGGTAAAGATCCTTTCCCAATCTGTTGGTGGTCTCTTTCTCTTATTGAGGGTGTCTTTTACCTTGCAGAAGCTTTGCAACTTTATGAGGTCCCATTTATCGATTCTCGATCTTACTGCACAAGCCATAGCTGTTTTTTCAGGAATTTTTCCCCTGTACCCATATCTTCGAGGCTTTCTCCTACTTTCTCCTCTATAAGTTTCAGTGTCTCTGGATTTATGTGGAGTTCTTTAATCCACTTAGATTTCACCTTAGTACAAGGAGATTGGAATGTATCCATTCACATTCTTCTACATGATAACCGCCAGTTGTGCCAGCACCATTTGTTGAAAATGCTGTCTTTTTTCCACTGGATGGTTTTTACTCCCTTGTCAAAGATCAAGTGACCATAGGTGTGTGGGTTCATTTCTGGGTCTTCAATTCTAGCCCATTGGTCTACTTGTCTGTTGGTATACAAGTACCATGCAGTTTTTATCACAATTGCTCTGTAGTACAGCTTTAGGTCAGGCATGGTGATTCCACCAGAGGTTCTTTTATCCTTGAGAAGAGTTTTTGCTATCCTAGGTTTTTTGTTGTTCCAGATGAATTTGCAGATTGCCCTTTCTAATTCCTTGAAGAATTGAGTTGGAATTTTGATGGGGATTGCATTGAATCTGTAGATTGCTTTTGGCAAGATAGCCATTTTTACAATGTTGATCCTGCCAATCCATGAGCATGGGAGATCTTTCCATCTTCTGAGATCTTCTTTAATTTCTTTCTTCACAGACTTGAAGTTCTTGTCATACAGATTTTTCACTTCCTTAGTTAGAGTCACGCCAAAGTATGTTATATTGTTTGTGACTATTGAGAAGGGTGTTGTTTCCCTAATTTCTTTCTCAGCCTGTTTATCCTTTGTGTACAGAAAGGCCATTGACTTGCTTGAGTTAATTTTATATCCAGCTACTTCATTGAAGCTGTTTACAGGCTCAGGAGTTCTCTGGTGAAATTTTTAGGGTCACTTATATATACTATCATATCATCTACAAAAAGTGATATTTTGACTTCTTCTTTTCCATTTTGTATCCACTTGATCTTTTTTTGTCGTCAAATTGCTCTGTCTAGGACTTCAAGTACAATGTTGAATAGGTAGGGAGAGAGTGGACAGCCTCATCTAGTCCCTGATTTTAGTGGGATTTCTTCCAGCTTCTCACCATTTACTTTGATGTTGGCTACTGGTTTGCTGTAGATTGCTTTTATCATTGTTAGGTATGGGCCTTGAATTCCTGATCTTTCCAAGACTTTTATCATAAATGGGTGTTGCATTTTGTCAAATGCTTTCTCAGCATCTAACGAGATGATCATGTGGTTTTTGTCTTTGAGTTTGTTTATATACTGGATTACATTGATGGATTTTTGTAAATTGAACCATCCTTGCATCCCAAGGATGAAACCTACTTGGACATGATGGATGATTGTGTTGATGTGTTCCTTGGATTCAGTTAGTGAGAACTTTATTGAGGATTTTTGCATCAATATTCATAAGGGAAATTGGTCTGAAGATCTCTATCTTTGTTGGGTCTTTCTGTGGTTTAGGTATCAGAGTCATTGTGGCTTCATAGAATGAGTTGGGTAGAGTAGCTTCTGTTTCTATTTTGTGGAATAGTTTTTGAAGAACTGGGATTAGATCTTCTCTGAAGGTCTGATAGAACTCTGCACTAAACCCATCTTGTCCTGGGCTTTTTTTGGTTGGGAGACTATTAATGACTGCTTCTATTTCTTTACGTGATATGGGACTGTTTAGATCATTAACCTGATCCTGATTTAACTTTGGTACCTGGTATCTGTCTAGAAACTTGTTTATTTCATCCAGGTTCTCTAGTTTTGTTGATTATAGTCTTTTGTAGAAGAATCTGATGGTGTTTTGCATTTCTTCAGGATCTGTTGTTATGTCTCACTTTTCATTTCTGATTTTGTTAATTAGAATAATTTCCCTGTGCCCTGTAGTGAGTCTAGCTAAGGGTTTATCTATCTTGTTGATTTTCTCAAAGAACCAGCTCCTTGTTTGAGTGATTCTTTGAATAGTTCTTCTTGTTTCCACTTGGTTGATTTCACCCCTGAGTTTGATTATTTCCTGCTGTGTACTCCTCTTGGGTGAATTTGCTTACTTTTGTTCTAGAGCTTTAAGGTGTGTTGTCAAGTTGCTAATGTGTGCTCTCTCTACTTTCTTCTTGGAGGCACTCAGAGCTATGAATTTTCCTCATAGAAATGCTTTCATTGTGTCCCATTATTTTGGGTATGCTGTGGCTTCATTTTCATTAAACTCTAAAAAGTCCTTAATTTCTTTCTTTATTCCTTCCTTGACCAAGGTATCATTGAGAAGAGTGTTGTTCAGTTTCCATGTGTGTGTTGGCTTTCTATTATTTATTTTGTTATTGAAGATCAGCCTTAGTGCATGGTGATCTGATAGGATGCATGGGACAATTTCAATATTTTTGTATATGTTGAGGCTTGTTTTGTGACCAATTATGTGGTCAATTTTGGAGAAGGTACAGTGAAGAGCTGAGAAGAAGGTATATCCTTTTGTTTTAGGATAAAATGTTCTGTAGATATCTGTAAAATCCTTTTGTTTCATAACCTCTGTTAGTTTCACTGTGTCCCTGTTTAGTTTCTGTTTCCATGATCTGTCCATTGGTGGAAGTGGTGAGTTGAAGTCTCCCCCTATTATTGTGTGAGGTGCAATGTGTGCTTTGAGCTTTACGAGAGTGTCTTTAATGAATGTGGCTGCCCTTGTATTTGGAGCACAGATATTCAGAATTGATAGTTCCTCTTAGAGGATTTTTACCTTTGATGAGTATGAAGTGCCCTTCCTTGTCTTTTTTGATGACTTTGGGTTGGAAGTCGATTTTATTAGATATTAGGATGACTACTCCAGCTTGTTTCTTCCTACCATTTGCTTGGAAAATTGTTTTCTAGCCTTTCATTCTGAGGTAGTGTCTATCTTTTTCTCTGCGATGAATTTCCTGTAAGCAGCAAAATGTTGGGTCCTGTTTGTGTAGCCAGTCTGTTAGTCTATGTCTTTTTATTGGGGAGTTGAGTCCATTGATATTAAGAGATATTAAGGAAAAGTAATTGTTGCTTCCTTTTATTTTTGTTGTTAGAGTTGGCATTCTGTTCTTGGGGCTGTCTTCTTTTAGGTTTGTTGAGGGATTACCTTCTTGCTTTTTCTAGGACGCGGTTTCTGTCCTTGTATTTTTTTTTTTTATGTTATTATCCTTTGAAGGGCTGGATTCGTGGAAACATAATGTGTGAATTTTGTTTTGTAATGGAATACTTTGGTTTCTCCATCTATGGTAATTGAGAGTTTGGCTGGGTATAGTAGCCTGGGCTGGAATTTGTGTTCTCTTAGTTTCTGTATAACATTTGTCCAGGCCCTTCTGGCTTTCATAGTCTCTGGTGAAAAATCTGGTGTAATTCTGATAGGCTTGCCTTTATATGTTACTTGATATTTCCCCTTACTGCTTTTAGTATTCTATCTTTATTTAGTGCATTTTTTGTTCTGATTATTATGTGTCGAGAGGAATTTATTTTCTGGTCCAGTCTATTTGGAGTTCTGTGGGCTTCTTGTATAATCATGGGCATGTCTTTCTTTAGGTTTGGGAAGTTTTCTTCTATAATTTTGTTGAATATATTTGCTGGCCCTTTAAGTTGAAAATCTTCATTCTCATCAACTCCTATTTTCCGTAGGTTTGGTCTTCTCATTGTGTCCTGGATTTCCTGGATGTTTTGAGTTAGGATCTTTTTGGATTTTGTATTTTCTTTGATTGTTGTGCCGATGTTCTCTATGGAGTCTTCTGCACCTGAGACTCTCTCTTCTATTCTGTTGCTGATGCTCGCATCTATGGTTCCAGATTTCTTTCCTAGGGTTTCTATCTCCAGCGTTGCCTCAATTTGGGTTTTCTTTATTGTGTCTACTTCCCTTTTTAGGTCTTGGATGGTTTTATTCAATTCCCTCACCTGTTTGGTATGGTTTTCCTGCAATTCTTTAAGGGCTTTTTGTGCTTCTTCTTTAATGTCTTCTACCTGTTTAGCAGTGTTCTCCTGTATTTCTTTAGGTGTGTTATTAAAGTTCTTCTTGATCTCCTCTACCATCATCATGAGATATGCTTTTAAATCCGGGTGTAGCTTTTCCGGTGTGTTGGGGTGCCCTGGATTGGGCGTAGTGGGAGTGCTGGGTTCTGATGATGGTGAGTGGTCTTGGTTTCTGTTAGTAAAATTATTACGTTTACCTTTCTCCATCTGGTAATCTCTGGAATTAGTTTTTATAGTTGTCTCTGTTTGGAGATTGTTTTTCTAGTGATTCTGTTAGCCTCTATCAGTAGACCTGGGAGACAGGATCTCTCCTCTGAGTTTCAGTGGTCAGAGCACTCTCTGCAGGCAAGCTCTCCTCTTACAGGGAAGGTGCCCAGATATCTGGTGTTTGGACCTTCTCCTGTCCGAAGATGAAGGCCCAAAACAGGACCTTTCCCAGAAGCTCTGTTGCTTTGGCGGGTCACAGAGCCTGTCAGCTTGTGTGGTGCACACTCTGACCTGTGCAGACTATATTCAGTGGAGTCCCAGAACCAAGATGGCTACCGCCAATCTAGAGGCAAAAGCCTCCCGGGCCAGGTGGACACCTGTCCTCTGGCCAGGAAGGTGGCTGGATGTCTGGGGCCTGAAAAGGGTGCTGCCTCAGTAGTTCTGTGGCTCCTGCCTGTCCCAGATGCTGTCAGCTTCTGTGGTGCACACTCTCACCTGTGCAGACTAAGTTCAGCAGAGTCCCGGAACCAAGATGGCTCCCGCCAATCCTGAGACAAAGGGCTCCCGGGCTGGGTGGACACCTGTCCTCTGGCCTGTAGGGTGGCCGGATGTCTAGGGCCTGAAAAGGGCACTGCCTCAAAGGCTCTGTGGCTCCTGCCTGTCCCACAAGCTGTCAGGTTCTGTGGTGCACACTCTCACCTGTGCAGACTAAGTTCCTAAGTCCGGCGGAGTCCCAGAACCAAGATGGCTCCTGAGGCAAAGGGCTCCCGGTCCGGGTGGACACTGTCCTCTGGCCTAGAGGGTGGCCGGATATCTGGGGCCCAAAAAGGGCGCTGCCTCAGAGGCTCTGTGGCTCCCGCCTGTCCCAAAAGCTGTCAGCTTCTGTGGTGCACACTCTCACCTGTGCAGACTAAGTTCCTAAGTTCGGTGGAGTCCCGGAACCAAGATGGGTTCTGCTGCTCCTGAGGCAAAGGGCTCCCGGGCTGGGCAGAGACCTGTCCTCTGGCTGGGAGGGTGGCTGTATCACCTGAAGTCTTAAGATCCCATGGCGGGTGTTGTGGGTAGCTGGCGGATGTCAGCCGACTCTGCGCCCTAGCTACCCTGGTGCTGGTCGGACCAGAAGGGACTTGTGCCCCTACTCAGGCTGCATTTTCTGCTTCCCTAACTAATGCAGTCTCAGGTCCCGCGAGATTGGATTGTAGCAGATGCTGTGTTCCACTCACCTGAAGTCTTAAGATCCCATGGCGGGTGTTGTGGGTAGCTGGAGGATGTCAGCCGACTCTACGCCCTAGCTACCCTGGTGCTGGTCGGACTAGAAGGGGCTTGTGCCCCTACTCAGGCCGCATTTTCTGCTTCCCTATCTAATGCAGTTTCAGACCCGCGCGATTGGATTGGAGCAGACGCTGTGTTCCACTCACCAGAAGTCTTGAGATCCTGTGGCCAACCTTTCCTATCTTGAGCTGCTTATGTCAAGTTTTTTTTATTACAGCAATTAATCAAGTATCTAATACAGTGGTTTTGTGGAAAAGACAGTCAAAGACCAGGATTCATGGAGAGTAAATATATATACAGCACAACAAACACTCAGAAGCTCACCCTGCTAAAGAATGTGAAAAAAAGTACTCAGGAAGACAGCCATGACTGCGTTAAGGGTTTCACAAAGTTGGCTTGTGGATTATCCCTTTCTAGCTGTTGATCCTTTGTATGGAGCAGTGTAAAAGTAAAATAACTTGGCCAGCTTTTAGTCACCTGAGCAGGCAGTCATTGCCCACAATAACACACTTGTGAGAATTAAATGAAAACTATAGAGAAAAATGTAAGTTTAAATCATCAATATCCACCAACCCAGGAGAGAAGGATATCATAATATAATACATCTAAACTGAGGTGGCACAGCCATATCTTCTGGAAACAGTGAGAGACATGAAGTCAGCAAAACTGCATGACCCATTTCAAGGAAAGCAAAGCTGAATGCTACTACCACTGTCATTCAATCTCTCACTTTTGGGTTTTGGTGTCTGCTTGTTGCATTCTTGAGGACATTCTGCATTATAATTCATTTTGTGTCTTTTCATGAGAAAATTATGTTTGCCTATTTCTATGAAAATTCTAACACTAACTTTATCTGGCCCTACTTGCAAGTCTTCCTTATGCCCTTGAGATGGCTAGATGAGGTCATTAATCCAGGAAAAATCTTTGGGTATCTGACCCAGAGCAAACACAAACATTGCAATTGGTATAGGATTAACACAGATAATTGACAAATTCTGATAGGCCATGACATTAATTTACAAATTCAAGGCCTCCCGTTATATCACACTTGAAGATCTCTGAAAGCATAGTTTAAAGGTTGAGGGTCTTACAGGGTATACTGCCTAGAACAATAGAATTCAGTAAATAAGAGAAATTGATGAAAATATATTTTCCTATTTATAGTGTAGATAGTGAAACATATAATGAAAGAAATTAGATATTACTATTTGCTATTCATAAAAAGAATCATTCAGATAATTTCTGGTTTGCGGGGTACTTTAAAACTGGAAACACCGCTGGCCAGAAAAGAAGCTGTCATATAATACATTTGCTTGATTTGGAAGAGACAAACTTTGGTGTCTTTAAAATGGAGGCATAGTACTGATAATAAAAATAAAATATGTTCTCCTTATATTTTCCAACTGTGGCTGAATTTGTAACCCTGGACATGTAATGAAAAAATCAAACACATAATCTCTACTACTTGAATACTCATTAGTCTCATTTTATTCTCTGAAACCTGTATAAATAAACTGCCTGATTGCTAGTCAGTCAGAGCTGCAGAAACAATCTAATTGTTAGTCAGTCAGAGAAGTGAGATTCCCTGAAATATAATCTCCTGATTCTCTCCCTTGTTTTGCTGACTCTTTGTCTCCCCTGCTGAAGTAAAACATTGGCACTCTCCACATCTCTCTAATTTGGAAAGGATATTTCATTATTTCTGTGGGGGCACTTGTCTACTCTTTGGTACTGAGTGGATCCATGGCATTATTTTGGACATAGCAGTATTAAGTCTAGTTCTCTAACCTTCTGAGAGCTTCCATATACATGAATCACGCCCATACCCTACCATTTTGTTCCCTACATAGAACACTTCTCTGCATCAGAACACATTAGAAATGATTGGGAATTTTAGAAAATTCCATCGAGAGGAGTTTTCAGAGCACTAAGAATACTCAGTGAACTGTTTTTTCTTCTTTTATTCAAGAAGAAATTTCAGCAGTGCTAACAGGCTGCAAGTACTGCTCTCCATTCCGTACACATTAGTTGTTAAGTGCCCCCACTCTGATGCATGCTTAAATACCTGGGTGGTGTTTTTATTTAAAAACAAACCTCTAACCTAGGTTTGGTTCCTTGATTTATGCCTGAACATATCGTCTTAGAATGAACAGTTTAGGATGTGAAGACCTTTAAGGAAGTCAGCACATTCAACAGGAAGAAGAAGATAAAAGCTTCAGAAATACCCTGAAAATCATTGTGATATTTTATTTTCTCTGAGAAAATAATTATAGGAGTACTGTAGGGTGTAGCAAACTTTGTCAGGGAGTCTCCTGGCACATTTTGCAAACACCAGCACACTCATTTATGGACCTGTCATCAGCTTGTTTGGAAACATGCTGGGCATTCAGCTTCCTCTGAACTTTCAGTGACCTTATGTCATAAAAGAACATAATCACACCAAAGAGTGATAGAGTGGTTGTTATGAGCCCCATTGGAAACACATGAGTGCTGTGCTTTTTAATCAGGGCTTCTTTTTTAACTGGAAAGGTTGGTGGAAAGTCAAGGGTGGTTTTGCCATAGAGATCTACTACATGGTTCCAGGTCACAGAAATAATGGTACAAAGACTGCTGAGGAGCAGAATTACGACAGAGCACTTGTAGCACACTATCTGAATCTCAGGGACTGAGGCTTTGAGTATGCTGACCCTAAGGGCTGCTGAAGTAAAAATCACAACAACAGGTTTTATCAGCATTGCCAGTAATATCAGGTTCCGTGCACATTGAAATTCAGGTAAAATTGTCCAGGTCGAGTTGACAGGGCCGTGTACCAGAATTATAGTCTCAGTATCAAAGAAGTTAAATTCCCAATGGTTGTAGGATTCCCCAAGTCCGATGTAAACAAGCTGGACAACATCATTGTCAAATTCCCAAAGGTGCCAGTATTTGTTCTTTTCAAGAATTATTCCAAACCCCGAAGATAATAGGCTGCAAAGAAAGCCAGTCACTCTGAAGATCCACTCCTTCACATCTGCAAATCTGAAGATGAGACAGTACAATTTTAGAATCAACCAAGTACACATGTGTGGAAAACTGAATGAGTCATAGTATATAGATATGAAGTACTCATCCTATGCCCCTGCTTCTCAATGCTGCATTTAGTTGAGCTATACACATGTTAGGTTTCTATACACTAGTTAAGTATGAGTAAGAAGACTTGTGATCTTTGATTGTGGCAGGCATCTCCATTGTAAGATATTTGGAAAATAATTTCACAGTTTCCTTCAAATTTTGCTATGTTGTTTCTTTATTATCCATTTCAATACTTAAATATGTGGCAAAATAAGAGTTTGAATTATCATTTAAGGTGTTGATGTTTATCACGTTTAGGAGTTCCCTGGTGGAATTTTTAGGGTGACTTATGTATCCTATCATATCATCTGCAAATCGTGATATTTTGACTTTTTCCTTCCCAGTTTGTATCCCCTTGATCTCCTTTTGTTGTCTAATTTCTCTAGCTAGGACTTCAAATACTATATTGAATAGGTAGGAAGAAAGAGGGCAGCCTTGTCTACTCCCTGATTTTAGTGGGATGGCTTCAAGTTTCTCTCCATTTAGTTTGATGTTGGCTACTGGTTTGCAGTATATTGTTTTTATTATGTTTAGGTATGGGCCTTGAATTCCTTATCTTTCCAAGATTTTTATCTTGAATGGGCGTTGGATTTTGTCAAATCCTTTCTCCGAGTCTAAAGAGATGATCATGTGGTTTTTGTCTTTGAGTTGGTTTAAATAGTGGATTACTTTGATGAATTTCCATATATTAAAGCATCCCTGCATCCCTGGGATGAAGCATACTTGATCATTATGGATGATCCTTTGATGTGTTCTTGGATTCAGTTTGCAAGAATTTTATTGAGTATTTTTGCATCGATATTCATAAGGGAAATTTGTCTGAAGTTCTCTTTCTTTGTTGGGTCTTTGTGTGGTTTATGTATCAGAGTAATTGTAGCTTCATAAAATGAATTGTGTAGAGTACCTTCTTTTTCTATTTTGTGGAATACTTTGAGGAGAATTGGAATTAGGTCTTCTTTGAAGGTCTGATAGAACTCTGCACTAAACTCAACTGGTCCTAGGCATTTTTGCTTGGGAGACTATTAATGACTGCTTCTATTTCATTAGGGGATATGGGACTGTTTACATCATTAATCTGATCCTGATTTAATTTTGGTACCTGGTATCAGTCTATGAATAGAAATTTAAGCTTGTGTTCCTGTGAATTTTAATTATGAACTAGTTTCCTGTAAAACTTCATGATAGGATGTTGAATCCTACTATATGTGAGGTAGTTAGTTAAATTGCTACATCATCAAAACTATTATAAGTATGTAAAAGGTGAGGAATATTGAATATGTGCATTCTGTATTCACTTTTTATTCAATATTGTACATTGTGGAAGTTGACTTCGTTGTGGTGCAACATATCTAGTTCTAGAGGGTTTTTTCTGAGCTAATATCATCTTTGACTGAAAAATACTTCATATTCTTACTATGGAAAAACTTATTTAGATCTTCCAATTCAGGTGTATGAGTGTACTAAAAGGAAAATGAAAAAATCGTACTGAGAAGACATTCTGATGTCACATTTAAGAGAAAAAAAAAGGAAAAGACCTTCAGTGATTCCAGAATGTACATAAAATCATTGTCATTTTACATGCAGAAGGTTGAGGGGTCTGTACTAGGGAATCTCCTTTCAAGGAGAGATTAACCGTCAACTAACCACAATTCCAAAGTCTCCTGTGTAATGTGCTTTCTAAAGGGGTCAAGAGAGTAAAAGTACCACATGAGAAATATAATAAAAATTATGGGCTTGCCATTGATGGAAATTGATTGGGAATCAACATAAGCTCTTTCTTGTCAAGGCATATCTGAAGTAGCAGACTGCAGGGCCACTATGCTTGAAAGAGAAATGAAAGTAGGATGTAGAATAATTTTGTGCCAGATAATTTAGCTAGCTTGTCAGGATGTAGTCCTGTTCTTGTCTGAAACCCAAGGGTAGATATGAGCTTTTTGTAAAGAACCAAATAGACAGCCTTTATATGTCATACTTACCTTTTAGTGTCAAGGGTATAGCAATCAATTTGGAGGATGACAATATCGCCAGTCTTCTAAGTCACTGGAAATATCAAACAGAGAGAGAGAGAGTCACAAGTAGTGCTAAAGAAACTAAATGAAAGATATTCTGTTAGGCACATGTTAACTTCTTATTACTAAGTCTTGCTTACTGTTGGACTCACACAAATAGTTGCATTAATAGTTCATGCTTTGCTTATCTTGAACCTACTTTAAACACCTCAGGTTAGTAGTGACACTCCAATATTACCCTCACTGCTATCAGTCTCATTTAATACATAGGGAATAACACAGAGTCAGTAGTTCACAAGCACAACATCAGTTAGTTATACAGAGCAGGATATGAAGACAAAGTATTCACACATTGGGCTTCTGACACTTATTCAGGAAGATTTACTCAAGTGGAACTAATGTCTAACAGTAGCCTAACCTATATGTCAGAGGCCTTCTATGTTGTTCTCTGTCTTAATATAGTAAAAACTAATGAAAGGCACATGGAAGTATACAATTCTTATCTTTTTATGTCTTTTCTAGGAAGTTCAAATTTTAGTGACTGCCAACCATAAGAGAAATAAGAATGTACACATTCTTCTGTTTCCATGACTACTAGAACTAAGTGATAGGTCCTGAGAAATGACCAGGTTCAAATGGGCACACATGATTTGTGGGGTGAAGTCTCTCAAATTAGTCAAAAATACATTAATTACTTAGTGATGGATCAAAGAACCTATTTGATTTACAAATGACCTTGTGAATATTACTCTTCATAGTTCATTTGACCACATGTTCAATTAACTAAAATTCAAATGACTGAACAAACTTGTTAATGATTATTTTCTTAATTAAATCATTTGAAATACAATAACACACTTCTATGAAGACTCTCCAAATGAAATGATAAGCATGCAATACACAATTTTGGACATGGAAAGATCCACTATTAACCTGGAACAGACATTGTGCTGTCATCATGTATAAAGGTACTGGAAGGATGTTTCCTATCTTTCCTGCATGCTCTGACTCTGGCAATCATGTCCATTCCTATACTATGATTAAAGCTTATTTCTTTTTGATTGTGGAATATACTGAAGACCAGCTGAAAAATCTAGCTTATTGATGGAACAACTACTATATTCATGGACCTTCCTTTTAGACAGCCATTATTGGAACTGCTTGACCACAGCTTGCATGACACTATAATAATTTGTGTTCATAAATGTATGTATAGATAGGTAGGTATATAGATAGGCAGGCTCTATGCAGTTGTCTACTAGGTCAATGAGTTCCTTGCAATTTTTATTGTTAGCAGCCTCTTTCTGCATACCACAAAGAAACAATTCCCTAGGAGAGTGAAGCCCAGAAAAAAAGAACTCTTCCAGCAGGATCCTAGGTTGGGCTTTCAGTTTTCAAGTGACTTTGTTCTTACACTCAGTTGGGGCTCTTTTCACTATGGAGTTGATCCACAGTCCTGAAATTTTCCTATGCTATAGCCTGAATTATACCAAATTTTGAAATTTCTTCCACAAATAAATTAGTCTAGATAGTTACATTTTGCATTTTTCATATTTTCAAGACACAATCAGAATTTAGCCAGGTCATTGCCAGTATAGATGACTGATCACTCTCCTTTTTCCACTTTGAGTTTTTGATCCTCTTTGAATCCTCATGAGCACCATCATTCTCATTTCTCTCATAGTGCTGCCATTACATCCTCCCCACAGATTATCCAATTAAACTGTTTTACAGCTATTACATGCTTTTCTGGGATACAGCTCCAAATACTTCCACAATTTCCCCAAGAACCAATTCCAAAATCTTATGAAGTGCATCACCAGATTATTCATATTAACAGTGAAGAACTCTCTAAAAAACAGTTTTCTATATTACTTATTTTTCTCATTTCCATGACAAATACCTATCACATGCAAATGATGGAAGGTGTAAATATTTGGATGGTCTTGGGTCACAGTTTGAGGGTACAGTAACAGCATCAAAAGTAGACTGCAAGAATCATGGTGTTTCTAGTCACTCAGTATTTACTCTCAGGAAGCCGAGAGCTATTAATGTCTATGCTTTTCTAGATTTCTTCTTTTTGTGTAGTCTGCCCAAGGAATGACGTCACCAATATTTAGCATAGATTTTTGTACTTCAGTTAACCTAACCTAAATATTATCTCACAAACATGCCCAGAAGTCTGATTCTTCCAGGAACATAAATCCTGTCATCAGCCTCACTTTATTACCAAAACTGTTCCGGAAGTTGCCTCTGCTCAGAGGAGTCTGAATATAATCGGTTTACAATGCAGCATGCTTCTCCTGTTTCACCTAAAACAAGCAAACTATCAAGAGGCATGCAGTGGTGGCTGACAACTGCTATCCAAACATTTTGTCCTGAAGGCAGAAATATTACCACAAGCTCAAACACAGCCTCTTGCCCATGAAATGTCTAGCCAATACTTGAAGAAATAGTAGAAATTGAGTCAGACAATCATGGAACATGAATTTCTAATCATTAAATAGAGCAATCAAGTATCAAAGATGTTTGAGGGGAAGGTGTAATTCATGTTTCCAATGATTTTGGTTGAATGAAAATACCTTGTAGTGATTTTGGATGCACTGAAGGTAACAAGATCTGAGGCTTATATCTGCTTGGGTTGTTTGGAGAGTTTAATAATTCCCTTTTCTATATAAATTACAGGATCATGTGTAACAGTTTGAAAGCATAGTTGAAGCAAATTTTGAGGGTAAGTTGATAACAGAGGCCTACATTAAAGACTGCATCCTAGAAGACTGATCCCATTGTTTCTAGAAAGAGAATGATAGAGGACAAGCTCTCTTAAGGATGTACAAAAAGAAAATGTTGATTCCAGTAAACTTCATGTGAAATGTAATGATGGGTGATCCATCCCAATGATAAAATATAAGATTCTTCTGCAAATGCTGGTGCCAATCCCAAGACCCAGTTCCACCCTCAAAAACAGGTTCTAATTGCTTGCTCTGTTAAACACTTTTGTATATACAAAACTTCTGTTTATCTGAGTTTCTGTTAAAAAAAAAGTTGTCTGTAACACCTTCTCAACCTAACTGCTTGTCTTAGCTCCTGTTAAACTTGTCTGCATGTGCATCTCTCCTCCAGCCACGTGCTTGTATTAGCTTCTGTTAAATTCTGTGCTTATACAAAACTTCTCCCTTAACTAATTGCTCATCTTAGCTTTTACTAAACTTGTCAGCTTGTGTAAGCCTTCTTCTCCATCGACGGCTTGTATTACCCTCTTTTAAATTTCCTGAATGTGCAAACATCCCCTTCCAGCTAACTGCTTGATTAAGCTTCTGTTAGACACTGTACTCTGCCAACTTTTTCCTCAAGAAGTTTATTTTAGCATCTGATAAATTGCCTGCTTGTACAAATTGCTCTTCTACTAATTCTTTAACTTTCCACTTGTTTTATTTTATTGGATATTTCATTTATTTACATTTCAAATGTTATTCCCTTGCCCAATTCCAGTCCCCAAATCCCCTAACCTATACCTCCTTCCCCTGCTTCTATGAGCGTGTTCCCCCACCCACTCGCACCACATTGCCCTTGCATTACCCTACACTGGGGCATCAAGCCTTCATAGGACCAATGGCCTCTCCTCCCACTGATGCGAGATAAGGAAATCCTCTGCTACATATCCAGCTGGAGCCACGGGTCCCTCCATGGGTATACTCTTTGGTTGGTAGTTTAGTCCTGGGGGGGGGGGGGTCTGACAATTGATATTGTTGTTCTTCCTATGGGGTTGCAAACTCCTTCAGCTCCTCCAATCCTTTCTGTAACTCCTCCCTTGGGGTGCCCATGCTCAGCCCAATGGTTGTCTGTGAGCATCTGTACCTATATTTGTCAGGATCTGACAGAGCTTCTCAGGAGACAGTTATATCAGGCTCCTGTCAGCAAGCACTTCTTGGCATCAGCAACAGTTTCTCTGTTTAGAGTCTCTTCATGGGATGGATCCTCCAGTGGAGTAGAATCTGAATGGTCTTTCCTTCAGTCTCTGCTCCACACTTTGTCCTTGTATTTCCTTTAGACAAGAGCAATTCTGGGTTAAAAATGTGGAGATGAGATGGTGGCCTGATACTCCAACCAAGGCTTTTTCTGAACCTCTGGATATGGTCTCTAGAGGCTTTCTCTCCTCTTTATGGGCATTTCAGCTAATCTCATCACCATTGCGTTCTGGAAGCCTCTTGATTTGCTGGCATCTGGGGCTTCCTGGTGGCTGGCTGCATACAGTTCACAACCCCCACTGGAACACACCTCTGTTCAGTTTCCTGACCCTCTGTATATCATCCACATCTCCTAACATATCTGATCCTGCTCCTTTTTTTCCCTCCCCCTCCTCTTTTCCTCCGAAGTCCCTCCAACCCTCTACCTCCTAAATTTTGTCCCCCCTTCTAAGAAGTACTGAAGCACCCACAATTCAGTCTTTCAAATTCTTGAGCTTCCTATGGTCTGTGAACTGTTTCATGAGTATTTTGAACTTTTGGGATAATATCCATTTATCACTGACTACATACCATGTGTGTTCTTTTGTAACTTTTGTTACAAAACTTGTAACTTTTGTTACCTCACAAAGGATGAATTTTCTACATCCAGATTTTGCCTGCAAACTTCATGAAGCCATTGTTTTCAATAGCTGAATAGTACTTCAATGTGTAAATGTACATCTTCTGTATCCTTTCCTCTGTTAAGAGGCATCTGTGTTCTTTCCAGCCTCTGGCTATTATATGTAAGTCTACTATATACATAGTGAAGCATGTATCCTTTTTATATGTTGGAGCAATTTTGGGGTATATGTCAGGAAGTGGTTAAGCTTGGTCCTCAGGTAGTACTTTTCTGAGCAACACCCAGACCGATTTCCAGAGTGGTTGTACCTGTTTGCAATCCCACCAGCAAAGGAGGATTGTGCATCTTTCTACACATCCTCACCAACATGTGCAGTCACCTGAGTTTTTGATCATAGACATTCTTACTGACATGAGGTAGAATCTCAGGTTTATTTTGAATTGCATTTCCCTGATGACTAAGGATGTTGGCATTACTTTAGGTGCTTCTCAGCCATTTGAGATTCCTCAGTTGAAAATTCCTCCTTTAGCTCTGTACCCCATTTTAATAAGGTTATTTGATTGTCTGGAGTCTAACTTCTTGAGTTCTTTGTATATATTGGATATTACACCTTAACCAGATGGAGGATTGGTGAAGATCCTTTACCAATCTGTAGGCTGCTATTCGGCCCTGATGACAGTGTCCTTGGCCTTACAGAAGATTTTCCATTTTATGAGATCCCACTTGTCAATTCTTGACCTTAGAAGAGCATAAGCCATTGGTGTTCTGCTCAGGAAATTTCCCCTGTGCCAATGTGTTCAAGGCTCTTTGCAATTACTTTATTTTTTAATATTTTTTATTATTACGTATTTTCCTCAATTACATTTAGAATGCTATCCCAAAAGTCCCCCATACCCTCCCCCCCCCCCACTTCCCTACCCACCCATTCCCATTTTTTGGCCCTGGAATTCCCCTGTACTGGGGCATACAAAGTTTGCGTGTCCAATGGGCGGGCCTCTCTTTCCAGTGATGGCCAACTAGGCCATCTTTTGATACATATGCATCTAGAGTCAAAAGTTCCGGGATACGGGTTAGTTCAAAATGTTGTTGCACCTACAGGGTTGCAGATCTCTTTAGCTCCTTGGATACTTTCTCTAGCTCCTCCATTGGGGGCCCTGTGCTCCATCCAATAGCTGACAACTGTGAGCATCTACTTATGTGTTTGCTAGGCCCCGGCCTAGTCTCACAAGAGACAGCTATATCAGGGTTCTTTCAGCAAAATCTTGCTAGAGTATGAAATGGTGTCATCGTTTGGAGGCTAATTATGGGATGGATCTCTGAATATGGCAGTCTCTAGATGGTCCATCCTTTTGTCTCAGCTCCAAACTTTGTCTCTGTAACTCTTTACATGGGTGATTGTTTCCAATTCTAAGAAGGGGCAAAGTGTCCACACTTTGGTCTTTGTTCTTCTTCAGTTTCATGGGTTTTGCAAATTGTATCTTATATCTCAGGTATACTAAGTTTCTGGGCTAATATCCACTTATCAGTGAGTACATATCATTTGAGTTCTTTTGTGATTGTGTTACCTCACCCGGAATGATGCCCTCCAGGTCCATCCATTTGCCTAGGAATTTCATAAATTCAATCTTTTTAATAGCTGAGTAGTACACCATAGTGTAATTGTACCACATTTTTTGTATCCATTCCTCTGTGGAGGGGCATCTGAGTTCTTTCCAGCTTCTGACTATTATAAATAAGGCTGCTATGAACATAGTGGAGCATGTGTCCTTCTTACCGGTTGGGTCATCTTCTGGATATATGCCCAGGAGAGGTATTGCGGGATCCTCTGGTAGTACTATGTCCAATTTTCTGAGGAACCGCTAGACTGATTTCCAGAGTGGTTGTACAAGCTTGCAATCCCACCAACAATGGAGGAGTGTTCCTCTTTCTCCACATCCTTTCCAGCATCTGCTGTCTCCTGAATTTTTGATCTTAGCCATTCTGACTGGTGTGAGATGGAATCTCAGGGTTGTTTGGATTTGCATTTCTCTGATGATTAACGATGCTGACCATTTTTTCAGGTGTTCCTCAGCCATTTGGTATTCCTCAGGTAAGAATTATTTGTTTAGTTCTTAACCACATTTTTTAATGGGGTTATTTGATTTTCTGCAGTCCACCTTCTTGAGTTCTTTATATATATTGGATATTAGTCCTCTATCTGATTTAGGATAGGTAAAGATCCTTTCCCAATCTGTTAGTGGCCTTTTTGTCTTATTGACGGTGTCTTTTACCTTACAGAAGATTTGCAGTTTCATGTGGTCCCGTTTGTCAATTCTCGATCTTACAGCACAAGCTATTAATGTTCTATTCAGGAATTTTTCCCCTGTGTCCATATCTTCGAGGCTTTTCCCTACTTTCTCCTCCATAAGTTTCAGTGTCTCTGGTTTTATGTGGAGTTCCTTGATCCCCTTAGATTTGACCTTAGTACAAGGAGATAGGAATGGATCGATTCACATTTTTCTGCATGTTTTAACAACCAGTTGTGCCAGCACCATTTGTTGAAAATGATGTCTTTCTTCCACTGGATGGTTTTAGCTCCCTTGTCGAAGATCAAGTGACCATAGGTGTGTGGGTTCATTTCTGGGTCTTCAATTCTATTCCATTGGTCTACTTGTCTGTCACTATACCAGTACCATACAGTTTTTATCACAATAGCTCTGTAGTAAAGCTTTAGGTCAGGCATGATGATTCCACCAGAGGTTCTTTTATCCTTAAGAAGAGTTTTTGCTATCCTAGGTTTTTTGTTATTCCAGATGAATTTGCAGATTCCTCTTTCTAATTCGTTGAGGAATTGAGTTGGAATTTTGATGGGGATTTCATTTAATCTGTAGATTGCTTTTGGCAAGATAGCCATTTTTACAATGTTGATCCTGCCAATCCATGAGCATGGGAAATCTTTCCATCTTCTGAGATCTTCTTTAATTTCTTTCTTCAGAGATTTGAAGTTCTTATCATACAGATCTTTCACTTCTTTAGGTAGAGTCACGCCAAGATATTTTATATTATTTGTGACTATTGAGAAGTGTGTTGTTTCCCTAATTTCTTTCTCAGCCTGTTTATTCTTTGTGTAGAGAAAGGCCATTGACTTGTTTGAGTTAATTTTATATCCAGCTACTTCACTGAAGCTGTTTATAAGGTTTAGGAGTTCTCTGGTGGAATTTTTAGCGTCACTTATATATACTATTATATTAATTGCAAATAGTGATATTTTGAATTCTTCCTTTGCAATTTGTATCCCCTTGATCTCCTTTTGTTGTTGAAATGCTCTGGCTAGGACTTTAAGTACTATGTTGAAGAGGTAGGGAGAAAGTGGGCAGCCTTTTCTAGTCCCTGATTTTAGTGGGATTGCATCCAGCTTCTCACCACTTACTTTGATGTTGGCTACTGGTTTGCTGTAGATTGCTATTATCATGTTTACCTATGGGCCTTGAATTCCTGATCTTTCCAAGACTTCTATCTTGAATGGGTGTTGGTTCTTGTCAAATGCTTTCTGCGCATCTAATGAGATGATCATGTTGTTTTTGTCTTTGAGTTTGCTTATATAATGGATTACTTTGATGGATTTCCGTATATTAAACCATTCCTACATCCCTGGAATAAAACCTACTTGTTCAGGATGGATGATTGCTTTAATGTGTTCTTCGATTCGTTTAGGGAGAATTTTTTTTTAAACAGCTTTATTGAGATACATTTTAGTTATGAAAACCATCGATTGCAAGTGTACAATTTAATAATTTCTACTAACTTTACCAAGTTGTGGAGCCATTATCATAAATCAGTTTTAGAATGTTTCTGTACCTTTAATGAGATCCCTTGTGCCCTTTTTCAGTTCATTTTTACTCCCACCACGTGCCAGAGGCAGCACTTTCTGAATGGTCATAAACATGATAGACATAAATTTTATTTTCCTTTTGAGTCAGTTTTGATAGCATGGAACCTTCAAAGAATTTGCACCTTTTCATTTGTTACTCATCCTGGGCCATGGCATCATCCACATTATCCTTTAGTGTGTCTGAGGTCAAGCCATGGTCTCTCCCTCTACACTGGCAATGTCTGCACACTTCCCATTCCACTGTCTCTTGTTGATCTTCATTTGTATAGTCATAGACCAGATGTCTATTCACACATCAGATTTTGGCATTTTTTCCCATTTTTATTAGGTATTTACCTCATTTACATTTCCAATGCTATACCAAAAGTCCCCCATAGCCACCCACCCCCACTCCCCTACCCATCCCCTCCCATTTTTGGCCCTGGCGTTAACCTGTACTGGGGCATATAAAGTTTGCATGTCCAATGGGCCTCTCTTTCCGGTGATGGCCGACTAGGCCATCTTTTGATACATATGCAGCTAGAGTCAAGAGCTCCGGGGTACTGGTTAGTTCATAATGTTGTTCGACCTATAAGGTTGCAGATCCCTTTAGCTCCTTGGGTACATTCTCTAGCTCCTCAATTGGGGGCCCTGTGATCCATCCATTAGCTGACTGTGAGCATCCACTTCTGTGTTTGCTAGGCCCCGGCATAGTCTCACAAGAGACAGCTACATCTGGCTCCTTTCGATAAAATCTTGCTAGTGTATGCAATAGTGTCAGCGTTTGGATGCTGAATATGGGGTGGATGCCTGGATATGGCAGTCTCTACATTGTCCATCCTTTCGTCTCAACTCAAAACTTTGTCTCTGTAACTCCTTCCATGGGTGTTTTGTTCCCACTTCTAAGGAGAGGCATAGTGTCCACACTTCAGTCTTCATTTTTCTTGAGTTTCATGTGTTTAGCAAATTGTATCTTATATCTTGGGTATCCCAGGTTTTGGGCTAATATCCACTTATCAGTGAGTACATATTGTGTGAGTTCCTTTGTGAATGTGTTACCTCACTCAGGATGATGCCCTCCAGGTCCATCCATTTGGCTAGGAATTTCATAAATTCATTCTTATTAATAGCTGGGTAGTACTTCATTGTGTAGATATACCACATTTTCTGTATCCATTCCTCTGTTGAGGGGCATCTGGGTTCCTTCCAGTTCTGGCTATTATAAATAAGGCTGCTATGAACATAGTGGAGCATGTGTCCTTCTTACCAGTTGGGGCATCTTCTGGATATATGCCCGGGAGAGGTATTGCTGGATTCTCCGGTAGTACTATGTCCAATTTTCTGAGGAACCGCCAGACTGATTTCTAGAGTGGTTGTACAAGCCTGCAATCCCACCAACAATGGAGGAGTGTTCCTCTTTCTCCACATCCACACCAGCATCTGCTGTCACCTGAATTTTTGATCTTAGCCATTCTGACTGGTGTGAGGTGGAATCTCAGGGTTGTTTTGATTTGCATTTCCCTGATGATTAAGGATGTTGAATATTTTTTCAGGTGCTTCTCTGCCATTCGGTATTCCTCAGGTGAGAATTCTTTGTTCAGTTCTGAGCCACATTTTTTAATGGGGTTATTTGATTTTCTGAAGTCCACCTTCTTGAGTTCTTTATATATGTTGGATATTAGTCCCCTATCTGATTTAGGATAGGTAAAGATCTTTCCCAGTCTGTTGGTGGTCTTTTTATCTTATTGACGGTGCCTTTTGCCTTGCAGAAACTTTGGAGTTTCATTAGGTCCCATTTGTCAATTCTCGATCTTACAGCACAAGCCATTGCTGTTCTGTTCAGGAATTTTTCCCCTGTGCCCATATATTCAAGGCTTTTCCCCACTTTCTCCTCTATAAGCTTCAGTGTCTCTGGTTTTATGTGAAGTTCCATGATTCACTTAGATTTGACCTTAGTGCAAGGAGATAAGTATGGATTGATTCGCATTCTTCTACATGATAACAACCAGTTGTGACAGCACCAATTGTTGAAAATGCTGTCTTTTTTCAACTGGATGGTTTTAGATCCCTTGTCGAATGTCAAGTGACCATAGGTGTGTGGGTTCATTTCTGGGTCTTCAATTCTATTCCATTGCTCTACATGTCTGTCTCTATACCAGTGCCATGCACTTTTTATCACAATTGCTCTGTAGTAAAGCTTATGTCAGGCATGGTGATTCCACCAGAGGTTCTTTTATCCTTGAGAAGAGTTTTTGCTATCCTATGTTTTTTGTTAATCCAGATGAATTTGCAAATTGCTCCTTCTAATTCGTTGAAGAATTGAGTTGGAATTTGATAGGGATTGCATTAAATCTGTAGATTGCTTTTGGCAAGATAGCCATTTTTACAATGTTGATCCTGCCAATTCATGAGCATGGCAGATCTTTCCATCTTTTGAGATCTTCTTTAATTTCTTTCTTCAGAGACTTGAAGTTTTTATCATATAGATCTTTCACTTCCTTAGTTAGAGTCACGCCAAGATATTTTATATTATTTGTGACTATTGAGAAGTGTGTTGTTTCCCTAATTTCTTTCTTAGCCTGTTTATTCTTTGTGTAGAGAAAGGCCATTGACTTGTTTGAGTTTATTTTATATCCAGCTACTTAACCGAAGCTGTTTATCAGGTTTAGGAGTTCTCTGGTGGAATTTTTAGGGTCACTTATATATACTATCATATCGTCTGCAAAAAGTGATATTTTGACTTCCTCTTTTACACTTTGTATCCCCTTGATCTCCTTTTGTTGTCTAATTGCTCTGGCTAATACTTCAAGTACTATGTTGAAAAGGTAGGGAGAAAGCCTTGTCTAGTCCCTGATTTTATTGGGATTGCTTCCAGCTTGTCTCCATTTACTTTGATGTTGGCTACTGTTTTGCTGTAGATTGCTTTTATCATGTTTAGGTATGAGCCTTGAATTCCTGATCTTTCCAAGACTTTTATCATGAATGGGTGTTGGATCTTGTCAAATGCTTTTTCTGCATATAACGAGATGATCATGTGGTTTTTGTCTTTGAGTTTGTTTATATAATGGATTACATTGATGGATTTTCGTATATTAAACCATCCCTGCATCCCTGGAATAAAACCTACTTGGTCAGGATGGATGATTGCTTTAATGTGTTCTTGGATTCGGTTAGCGAGAATTTTATTGAGGATTTTTGCATCGATATTCATAAGAGAAATTGGTCTGAAGTTCTCTATCTTTGTTGGATCTTTCTGTGGTTTAGGTATCAGAGTAATACTGGCTTCATAAAATGAGTTTGGTACAGTACCTTCTACTTCTATTTTGTGAAATAGTTTGTGCAGAACTGGAATTAGATCTTCTTTGAAGGTTTGATAGAACTCTGCACTAAACCCTTCTGGTCCTGGGCTTTTTTGGGCTGGGAGACTATTAATAACTGCTTCTATTTCTTGAGGGGATATGTGACTGTTTATATGGTCAACTTGATCCTCATTCTACTTTGGTACCTGGTATCTGTCCAGAAATTTGTCCATTCTGTCCAGGTTTTCCAGTTTTGTTGAGTATAGCCTTTTGTAGAAGGATCTGATGGTGTTTTGGATTTCTTCAGGATCTGTTGTTATGTCTCCCTTTTCATTTCTGATTTTGTTAATAAGGATGATGTTCCTGTGCCCTCTAGTGAGTCTAGCTAAAGGTTTATCTATCTTGTTGATTTTCTCAAAGAACCAACTCCGCGTTTGGTTAATTCTTTGAATAGTTCTTCTTGTTTCCACTTGGTTGATTTCATCCATGAGTTTGATAATTTCCTGCAGTCTACTCATCTTGGGTGAATTTGCTTCCCTTTTTTCAAGAGCTTTTAGATGTGTTGTCAAGTTGCTAGTATGTGCTCTCTCCCGTTTCTTCTTGGAGGCACTCAGAGCTATGAGTTTCCCTCTTAGAAATGCTTTCATTGTGTCCCATAGGTTTGGGTACGTTGTGGCTTCATTTTCCTTAAACTCTAAAAAGTCTTTAATTTCTTTCTTTATTCCTTCCTTGACCAAGGTATCATTGAGAAGAGTGTTGTTCAGTTTTCACGTGAATGTTGGCTTTCCATTATTTATGTTGTTATTGAAGTTCAGATTTAGGCCATGGTGGTCTGATAGGATACATGGAACAATTTCAATATTTTTGTATCTGTTGAGGCCTGTTTTGTGACCAATTATATGGTCAATTTTGGAGAAGGTTCCATGAGGTGCTGAGAAGAAGGTATATCCTTTTGTTTTAGGATAAAATGTTCTGTAGATATCTGTCAGGTCCATTTGTTTCATAACTTCTGTTAGTTTCACTGTCTCCCTGTTTAGTTTCTGTTTCCATGATCTGTCCATTGGTGAAAGTGGTGTGTTGAAGTCTCCCGCTATTATTGTGTGAGGTGCAATGTGTGCTTTGACCTTTACTAAAGTGTCTTTAATGAATGTGGCTGCCCTTGCATTTGGAGCATAGATATTCAGAATTGAGAGTTCCTCTTGGAGGATTTTACCTTTGATGAGTATGAAGTGTACCTCCTTGTCTTTCTTGATAACTTTGGGTTGGAAGTTGATTTTATCCGATATTAGAATGGCTACTCCATCTTGCTTCTTCAGACCATTTGCTTGGAAAATTGTTTTCCAGCCTTTCACTCTGAGGTAGTGTCTGTCTTTTTCCCTGAGATGGGTTTCCTGTAAGCAGCACAATGTTGGGCCCTGTTTGTGTAGCCAATCTGTTAGTCTTTGTCTTTTTATTGGGGAGTTGAGTTCATTAAGAGATAATAAGGAAAAGTAATTGTTGCTTCCTTTTATTTTTGTTGTTAGAGTTGGCATTCTGTTCTTGTGGCTGTCTTCTTTTTGGTTTGTTGAGGGATTACTTTCTTGCTTGTTCTAGGGCGTGATTTCCGTCCTTGTATTGCTTCTTTTCTGTTATTATCCTTTGAAGGGCTGGATTCTTGGAAAGATAATGTGTGAATTTGGTTTTGTCGTGGAACACTTTGATTTCTCCATCTATGGTAATTGAGAGTTTGGCCGGGTATATTAGCCTGGGCTGGCATTTGTGTTCTCTTAGTGTCTGTATAACATCTGTCCAGGCTCTTCTGGCTTTCATAGTCTCTGGTGAAAAGTCTGGTGTAATTCTGATAGGCCTTCCTTTATATGTTACTTGAACTTTCTCCCTTACTGCTTTTAATATTCGATCTTTATTTAGTGCATTTGTTGTTCTGATTATTATGTGTCGAGAGGAATTTCTTTTCTGGTTCAGTCTATTTGGAGTTCTGTAGGCTTCTTGTATGATCACCTCATCTCTTTCTTTATGTTTGGGAAGTTTTCTTCTATTATTTTGTTGAAGATATTTGCTGGCCCTTTAAGTTGAAAATCTTCAATCTCATCAACTCCTACTATGCGTAGGTTTGGTCTTCTCATTGTGTCCTGGATTTCCTGGATGTTTTGAGTTAGGATCCTTTTGCATTTTGTATTTTCTTTGACTGTTGTGTTGATGTTCTCTATGGAATCTTCTGCACCTGAGATTCTCTCTTCCATTTCTTGTATTCTGTTGCTGATGCTCGCATCTATGGTTCCAGATCTCTTTCCTAGGGTTTCTATCTCCAGCATTGCCTCACTTTGGGTTTTCTTTATTGTGTCTACTTCCCTTTTTAGTTCTAGTATGGTTTTGTTCATTTCCATCACCTGTTTGGATGTGTTTTCCTGTTTTTCTTTAAGGACTTCTACCTGTTTGGTTGTGTTTTCCTGCTTTTCTTTTAGGGCCTGTAACTCTTTAGCAGTGCTCTCCTGTAATTCTTTAATTGACTTATGAAAGTCCTTCTTGATGTCCTCTATCATCATCATGAGAAATATTGTTAAATCTGAGTCTAGATTTTTGGTTGTGTTGGGGTGCCCAGGACTAGGTGGGGTTGGAGTGCTGCATTCTGATGATGGTGAGTGGTCTTGATTTCTGTTAGTAGGATTCTTACGTTTGCCTTTCGCCATCTGGTAATCTCTGAAGCCTGCTGTTATAGTTGTCTCTGGTAAGAGCTTGTTCTTCATGTGACTGTGTTAGCCTCTATAAGCAGACCTGGGAGCCTAGCTCTCACCTTAGTTTCAGTGGGCAGAGTATTCTCTGCAGGCAAGCTCTCTTCTTGCAGGGAAGGTACCCAGATATCTGGTGTTCGAACATGCCTCCTGGCAGAAGTTGTGTTCCACACAATAGAGGTCTTAGGATCCCATGGGTAATCCTGTGTGGGCCCTTGTGGGTGTCAGGCAACTCCGCTGACAAGGCACCCTGGTGCTCAAGTGGAGTGGAAGGGCCTTGTGCCCCAGGTCAGGCCTGGGTAGTCTGCTTCTCTATTTACCTCAGTCTCGGGTTCCGCGCGATTGGATTGGGGCAGACGCTGTGTTCCACTCACCAGAGGTCTTAGAATCCCGTAGGGAATCCTGTGTGTGCCCTTGCGGGTGTCAGTCGACTCCGCTGGCAAGGTACCCCCTAGGGAGAATTTTATTGAGTATTTTTGCAACGATATTCATAAGGGAAATTGGTCTAAAGTTCTCTATATTTGTTGGATCTTTCTGTGGTTTAGGTATCAGAGTAATTGTGGCTTCATAGAATGAGTTGGGTAGATTACCTTCCACTTCTATTTTCTGGAATAGTTTGTGCAGAACTGGAATTAGATCTTCTTTGAAGGTCTGATAGAACTCTGCACTAAACCCGTCTGGTCTTGGGCTTTTTTGGGCTGGGAGACTATTAATGACTGATTCTATTTCTTTAGGGGATATGGGACTTTTTAGATCGTTTACTTGATCCTGATTTAACTTTGGTACCTGGTATTTGTCGAGAAATTTGTCCATTTCATCCAGGATTTCCAGTTTTGTTGAGTATAGCCTTTTGTAGAAGGATCTGATGGTGTTTTGGATTTCTTCAGGATCTGTTGTTATGTCTCCCTTTTCAATTCTGATTTTGTTAATTAGGATGCTGTCCCTGTGCCCTCTATTGAATCTAGCTAAGGGTTTATCTATCTTGTTGATTTTCTCAAAGAACCAACTCCTCGTTTGGTTAATTCTTTGAATAGTTCTTCTTGTTTCCACTTGGTTGATTTCGCCCCTGAGTTTGATTATTTCCTGCAGTCTACTCCTCTTGGGTGAATTTGCTTCCCTTTTTTCAAGAGCATTTAGATGTGTTGTCAAGCTGCTAGTGTGCGCTCTCTCTAGTTTCTTTTTGGAGGCACTCAGAGCTATGAGTTTCCCTCTTAGAAATGCTTTCATTGTGTCCCATAGGTTTAGGTATGTTGTGGCTTCATTTTCCTTAAACTCTAAAAAGTCTTTAATTTCTTTCTTCATTCCTTCCTTGACAAAGGTATCATTGAGAAGAGTGTTGTTCAGTTTCCATTATTTAGGTTGTTATTGAAGATCAGCCTTAGTTCATGGTGGTCTGATAGGATGCATGGGACAATTTCTATATTTTTGTATCTGTTGAGGCCTGTTTTGTGACCAATTATATGGTCAATTTTGGAGAAGGTCCCGTGAGGTGCTGAGAAGAAGGTATATCCTTTTTTTTTATGATAAAATGTTCTGTCGATATCTATTTAGTCCGTTTGTTTCATAACTTCTGTTAGTTTCACTGTGTCCTTGTTTAGTTTCTCTTTTCATGATATGTCCATTGATGAAAGTGGTGTGTTGAAGTCTCCCACTATTATTGTTTGAGGTACAATGTGTGCTTTGACCTTTACTAAAGTGTCTTTAATGAATGTGGCTGCCCTTGCATTTGGAGCATAGATATTCAGAATTGAGAGTTCCTCTTGGAGGATTTTACCTTTGATGAGTATGAAGTGTACCTCCTTGTCTTTCTTGATAAGTTTGGGTTGGAAGTCGATTTTATCTGATATTAGAATGGCTACTCTAGCTTGTTTCTTCAGACCATTTGCTTGGAAAATTGTTTTCCAGCCTTTCACTCTGAGGTAGTGTCTGTCTTTTTCCCTGAGATGGGTTTCCTGTAAGCAGAAGAATGTTGGGTCCTGTTTGTGTATCCAGTCTGTTAGTCTATGTCTTTATTGGGGAATTGAGTCCATTGATATTAAGAGATATTAAGGAAAAGTAATTGTTGCTTCCTTTTATTTTTGTTGTTAGAGTTGGCATTCTGTTCTTGTGGCTGTCTTCTTGTTTGTTTGTTCAGGGATTACTTTCTTGCTTTTTCTAGGGTGTGGTTTCTTTCCTTATATTGGTTTTATTCTGCTATTATTTTTTGAAGGGCTGTATTTGTGGAAAGATAATGTGTGAATGTGGTTTTGTCATGGAATACTTTGGCTTCTCCATCTATGGTAATTGAGAGTTTGCCCGGTTATAGTAGCCTGGGCTGGCATTTGTGTTCTCTTAGTGTCTGTATAATATCTGTCCAGGCTCTTCTGACTTTCATAGTCTCTGGTGAAAAGTCTGGTGTAATTCTGATAGGCCTGCCTTTATATGTTACTTGACCTTTCTCCCTTACTACTTTTAATATTCTATCTTTATTTAGTGCATTTGTTGTTCTGATTATTATGTGTCGAGAGGAATTTATTTTCTGGTCCAGTCTATTTGGAGTTCTGTAGGCTTCTTGTATGATCATGGGCATGTCTTTCTTTAGGTTTGGGAAGTTTTCTTCTATAATTTTGTTGAAGATATTTGCTGGCCCTTTAAGTTGAAAATCTTCATTCTCATCAACTCCTATTATCCGTAGGTTTGGTCTTCTCATTGTGTCCAGTATTTCCCGGATGTTTTGAGTTAGGATCCTTTTGCGTTTTGTATTTTCTTTGATTGTTGTCCCGATATTCTCTATGGAATCTTCTGTGCCTGAGATTCTCTCTTCCATCTCTTATATCCTGTTGATGTTGCTCGCATCTATGGTTCCAGATTTCTTTCCTAGAGTTTCTATCTCCAGTGTTGCCTCACTTTGGGTTTTCTTCATTGTTTCTACTTCCCTTTTTAGGTCTAGTATGTTTTTGTTCATTTCCATCACCTCTTTGGATGTGTTTTCTTTAAGGACTTCTACCTGTTTGGTTGTGTTTTCCTGTTTTTCTTTAAGGACTTGTAATTCTTTAGCAGTGTTCTCCTGTATTTCTTTAAGTGAGTTATTAAAGTCCTTCTTGATGTCCTCTACCATCATCATGAGATATGCTTTTAAATCCGGGTCTAGATTTTTGGTTCTGTTGGGGTGCCCAGGACTAGGTGGTGTGGGACTGCTGCGTTCTGATGATGGTGAGTGGTCTTGATTTCTTTTAGTAGGATTCTTATGTTTGCCTTTCACCATCTGGTATTCTCTCTATTTAGTTGTTACAGTTGTCTCTGGTTAGAGTTTGTTACTCAGGTGATTATGTTAGCCTCTATCAGCAGACCTGGGAGACTAGCTCTATCCTTAGTTTCAGTGGTCAGAGTACTCCCTGCAGCAAGCTCTCCTCTTGCATGGAAGGTGCCCAGATATCTGATGTTCGAACCTGCCTCCTGGCAGAAGTTGTGTCCCGCTCACCAGAAGTCTTAAGATCCCATGGAGGGTCCTGTGAGGACCTTGGGGGTGTCCAGATCTCCGCCCACAAGGAAGTCCGCTGCTGGAGTGAACCAGAAGAGCCTTGTGCCCCTGCTTATGCCGGGTTATCTGCTTTCCTAGTTAATGCAGTCTCAGGTCCCGTGCGATTGGATTGGAGCAGACGCTGTGTTCCACTCACCAGAGGTCTTAGGATCCTGTGGGGAATCCTGTATGGTTCCTTGCGGGTTTTCAGAGACTCTGCCGGCAAGGCACCCTGGTGCTGGAGTGGGCCGAAAGGGACTTGTGCCCCTGCTCGGGCCGGGTTATCTGCTTCCCTCGTTAATGCAGTCTCTGGTTTCGTGGGATTAGATTGGAGCAGACACTGTGTTCCACTCACCAGAGGTCTTAGGATCCTGTGGGGAATCCTGTGTGGTTCCTTGCAGGTGTCCAGAGAATCCGCTGCCAAGGCATCCTGGTGCTGTAGTGGGACAAAAGGGCAATTACTTTTCTATTAGATCCTGTGTAGCCGATTTTATGTGGAGGTCCTTGATTAACTTGGACTTAGGCTTTCTAAAAGGAGATAAGAATGGAATTATTTTTATGCTTCTACATGTTACCTATAGTCAAACAAGCACCATCTGGTAAAACTTATGTCTTTTTTCCACTGGATGTTTTTAGCTCCTTTGTCAAAGATCAAGTGACCATAGGTGTGTGGGTTCATTTCTCGGTCTTCAATTCTGTTCCACTTATCTGCTTGTCTGTTTCTGTGCCAAAACCATGCAGTTTTTTTTTAAATCACTATTGGATTGTGATACAGAATGAGGTCAGGAATGTTGAGTCCCCCAAAAGTTCTTTTCTTGTCGAGAATACTTTTTTTGGTATCTTGGTTTTGTTGTTGTTCTTAATGAATTTGCAAATTGCTCATTCTAAGTCTATGAAGAAGTGAGTTGGAATTTTGATGGGAATTGCATTGAATCTGTGGCCTGCTTTCAGAAAGATGGCCATTTTTACTATATTAATCCTGCCAATTCTGAAAATGGGAGATCTTTTAATCTTCTGAGATCTTCCATTTCTTTCTTCAGAGACTTAAAGTTCTTGCCATACAAGTCTTTCACTTGTGTGGTTAGAGTGACAACAAGATAATTTACATAATTAGTGGGTATTGTAAAGGGTGTTCCTTCCCTAATTACTTATCAGCCTGTGTGTCTTTTGAGTATAGGAAGGCTACTGATTTGTTCGGGTTAATTTTCTATCCAGCCATTTAGCTGAAGTTGATTGTCAGGTGCAGGAGCTCTCTGGGTTAATTTTGGGGGTCACTTAAATATACTATCATATCATCTGCAAATAGTGGTATTTTGTCTTCTCCCTTTCCAATCTGAATTCCTTTTACCTGCCTTTGTTGTCTAATTTCTCTCGTAAGGACTTCGAGTACTATACTGAATAGATAAGGAGAGAGTGGGCAGCCTTGTCTAGTTCCTGATTTTAGTGGGATTGATTAATTTTTCTCTCCATTTAGTTTGATGTTGGGTACTGGTTTGCTATACATTGCTTTTATTAGATTTAAGTATGGGCCTAGAACTCCTAGTCTTTCCAAGACTTTTATCATGAAGGGGTGTTGAAATATGTCAAATACTTTCTTAGCATCAAATAAAATGATTATGTGATTTTTTTCCTTTGAGTTCGTTTATATAGTGGATTAAGTTGTATTTCTTTATATTGAACCACCCCTGCATCCATGGGTTGAAGCCTCCTTGATTGTTGTGAATGATCATTTTGATATGTTCTTGGATTTGGTTTGTGAGAATTTATTCAGTATTTTTGCATCAGTGTTCATAAGAAAAATTGGTCTGAAGTTCTCTTTCTTTATTGAGTCTTTGAGTGGTTTGGCTATCAGCATAACTGTTGCTTCATAGAACAAATTGGGTAGTGTTTCTTCTGTTTCCATTTTGTGGAATAGTTTGAAAAGTATTGGTATTAGGTCTTCTTTGAAGGTCTGATAGAATTCTGCACTAAAACCATCTGATCCTGAGCTCTTCTTGGTTGGAAGTCTTTTAATGACTGCTTCTATTTCCTTAGGGGTTATGGGACTGTTCATATGGTTTATCTGATCCTGGTTTATCTGTGATATCTATTATCTGCCTAGAAAATCATCCCTTTCATCTAGATTTTCCAGTTTTGTTGAAATAAGACTTTTGAAGTAGGATATGATGATTTTTTTGAATTACATCAGTTTCTGTTGTTATGTCAATCGTTTCATTTCTGACTTTGCTTATTTGGATACTCTCTTTCTGCACTGTAGATATTTTGACTAAATGTTCACCTATCTTGTTGATTTTCTCAAAGAACCAGATCCTAGTTTTTGTTGTTGTTGTTTTGTTTTTTTGTTTGGCTTTGTTTTTTGATTCTTTATATTGTTCTCTTTGTTTCTACTTGGTTGATTTCAATGCTGAGTTTATTTCCTGGAGTCTACTCTTAGACTTCTCTGTGATTTTGAACTTTCAGGTATGCTGTGAAGCTGCTAGTGTATGAACTCTCCAATTTGTTTAAGGAAGCAGTTAGTGCTATGAGTTTTCCTCTTAACACTACTTTCTTCTTTTTTTAATTAAAAAATGTTTTTAGATATTTTCTTCATTTACAATTCAAATGTTACCACGAAAGTCCCCTATACCCTCCCCCAGCTAGCTCCCCAACCCACCCACTTCTGCTTCCTGGCCCCAGCATTTTCTTGAACTGGAGCATATAATATTTACAAGACTAGGGGCATCTCTAACCAATGATTGATGACTAGGCCATCCTCTGCTACATATTTAACTAGAGAAATGAGCTCAGTGGGAACTTGTTAGTTCATATTGCTGTTCCTCCTATAGGGTTACAGACCCCTTCGGCTCCTTGGGTATTTTCTCTAGCTCCTCCATTGGGGGCCCTGTGTTCCATCCAATAGATGTCTATGAACATCTACTTCTCTATTTGCCAGGGACTGGCATAGCCTCACAAGTGACAGCTATATCAGGGTCCTGTCAACAAAATCTTGCTGGCATATGCAATAGTGTCTACATTTGTTGGCTGATTATGGGATGGATTTCTGGGAGGGACAGTCTCTGGATCGTCCTTCCTTCCATCTCAGCTCCAAACTTTGTCTCTGTAACTCCTACCTTGAATATTTTGTTCTAAAGGGGAACAACGTATCCACATGTTGGTCTTCCTTCTTCTTGAGTTTCCTGTGTTTTGCATATAATATCTTGGGTATTCTAAGTTTCTGGGCTAATAACCGCTTATCAGTGAGTACATATCATGTGAGTTCTTTGGCAATAGGGTTAACTCACTCAGGATGATATCCTCCAGATCCATCCATTTGCCTAAGAATTTCTTAAATTCATTGTTGTTAATAACTGAGTAGTACTCCATTGTGTAAATGTACCACATTTTCTGTATCCATTCCTCTGTTGAGGGACATCTGGGTTCTTTCCAGATTTTGGCTATTATAAATAAGGCTGCTATGAACATAGTGGAGCATGTATTCTTACTAACAGTTGTAAGATCTTCTGGGCATATGCCCAGGAGTGGTATTGCTGGATCCTCCAGTAGTACTATGTCCAATTTTCTGAGGAACTGCCAGACTGATTTACAGAGTGGTTGTACCACCAGCAATGGAGAAGTGTTCCTCTTTCTCCACATCCTCTCCAGCATCTGCTGTCACCTAAATCTTGATCTTAGCTATTGTGACTGGTGTGAGTTGGAATCTCAGGGTTCTTTTGCTTTGCATTTCCCTGATGATTAAAGATGTTGCACATTTCTTCAGGTGGCTTTTCAGCCATTCGGTATCCCTCCATTGAGAATTCTTTGTTTAGCTGTGTATCCCATTTTTTAATGGGGTTATTTGATTTTCTGGAGTCCAGCTTCATGAGTTCTTTGTATATATTGGATATTAGTCCCCTAACGGATTTAGTTTGGTAAAAATACTTTTCCAATCTGTTGATGACCTTTTTGTCTGCTTGACGGTGTCTTTTGCCTTACAGAAGAAGCTTTGTAATTTTATGAGGTTGATTATTTTTGGATTCCCAATATTACAGTACAAGCCATTGCTCTTCATTTCAGGAAATTTCCCTCTGTGCTCAAACTTCAAGGATTTTCCCCACTTTCTCCTCTATAAGTTTTAATGTCTCTGGTTTTATGTAGAGATCCTTGATCCACTTAGTCTTGAGCTTATTACAAGGAGATAAGAATGGATCAATTTGCATTCTTCTACATGATAACCACCAGTTAAGCCAGCACCCTTTGTTGAAAATGCTGTCCTTTTTCCAGTGGATGGTTTTACCACCCTTGTCAAAGATCAAGTGACCATAGGTATGTGGACTAATTTCTGGGTCTTCAGTTCTATTCCATTCATCTACATGTCTATTGCTATACTAGTACCATGTAGTTTTTACCACAATTGCTCTGTAGTACAGATTGAGGTCAGGCATGGTGATTCCTCCAGAGGTTCTTTTATTGTTGAGAACAGTTTTTGTTATCCTAGATTTTTTTTTGTTAATCCAGATGAATTTGTAAATTTCCCTTTCTAACTCGGTGGAGAGTTGAGTAGAAATTTTGATGGGGATTGCATTGAATCTGTAGATTGCCTTTGACAAGATAGCCATTTGACTGTGTTAATTCTTCCAATCCATGAGCATGGGAGATCATTCCATATTCTGAGATCTTTTTCAATTTCTCTCTTCAGAGACTTGAAGTTCCCAACATAGAGATCCTTCACTTCCTTAGTTAGAGTCATTCCAAGGTATTTTATATTTTTTGTGACTATTTTGAAGGGTGTTGTTTCCCTAATTTCTTTCTCAGCCTGTTTTTCCTTTGTGTAGAGTAAGCCCACTGATTTGTTTGAGTTAAGTTTAAATCCAGCTATATCACTGAAGATCTTTTTAAGGTTTAGGAGTTCTCTGGTGGAATTTTTAGTGTCACTTATATATACAATCATATTATCTGCAAATAGTGATATTTTGACAACTTCCTTTCCAAATTGTATCCACTTGATCTCCTTTTGTTGTCTAGTTGCTCTGGCTAGGACTTCAAGCACTATATTTAATAGGAAGGGAGAAAGTGGGCAGCCTTGTCTAGTCACTGATTTTAGTGGGATTGATTCAAGTTAATCTCCATTTAGTTTAATGTTGGGTACTGGTTTGCTGTATATTGCTTTTATTATGTTTAGGTATGGGCCTTGAATTTATGATCTTTCCAAGACTTTTATCATGAAGGGGTGTTAGATTTTGTCAAATGCTTTCTCATCATCTAAGGAGATGATCATGTGGTTTGTGTGTTTGAGTTTGTTTATATAGTGGATTATGTTGATGGATTTCCATATATTAAACCATCCCTGCATCCTTGAGATGAAGACTATTTGTTCATGATGGATGATCATTTTGATGTGTTCTTGGATCTTCTTGGATGTGTTTTGGTTTGCGAGGGTTTTATTGAGTATTTTTGCATCAATATTCATAAAGGAAATTTGTTTGAGGTTCTCTTTTTTTGTTCGGTCTTTATGTGGTTTAGGTATCAGAGTATTTGTGACTTTATATAATGAATTGGGTAGAGTACCTTCTGTTTCTTTTTTTTTTTAATTTTGGAATAGTTTGAGCAGAATTGGAATAAAATCTTCTTTGAAGATCTGATAGAACTCCGCACTAAACCCATTTGGTCCTGGGATATTTTATTTTATTTTATTTTATTTTATTTTATTTTATTTTTTGGTTGGAAGACTATTAATGACTGCTTCTATTTCTTTAGGGGAAATGGGACTGTTTCGATCATTAATCCGATCCTGATTTAACTTTGGTACCCAGTATCTGTCTATGAAATTGTCCATATCATGCAGGTTTTCCAGTTTTGTTGAGTATAGTCTTTTGTAACAGGATCTGATGATCTTTCGAATTTCCTCGTGCTTTGTTGTTATGTCTCCCTTTTCATTTCTGATTTTGTAAATTAGGATACTATCCCAGTTCCCTCTAGTTAGTATCACTATAGTATTTTCTTGATATAACTTGGTTCTTCCATCTATTGGAATTGAGAGTTTTGCTGGGTATATTAGCCTGGGATGGCCTTTGTGTTCTCTTAGGATCTGTATAACATCTGTCCAGGATCTTCTGGCTTTTAGAGTCTCTGTTGAAAATTCTGCTGTAATTCTGATAAGTCTGACTTCATCGGTTACTTGACCTTATCTCTCACTGCTACTGCTTTCCATATTCTCTCTTTGTTCTGTGCATATAGTGTTTTTATATGTGACAGGCAGAATTTCTTTTCTGGTCCAATCTATTTGGTGTTCTGTAGGCCTCTTTTATGTTTATGGGCATCTCTTTCTTTAGGTTAGGGAAGTTTTCGTCTATAGTTTGTTTTTGTTTTTGTTTTTTTGAAGATGTTTGCTGGCCCTTTGAGTTGGGAAGCTTAACCCTCTTCTGTAGGTACAGTCTTTTCATTTTGTCCTAGATTTCTTGAATGTTTTGAGTTGGGAGATTTTTGCTTTTTGTATTTTCCTTGACTTTTGTGTTGATGTCTTCTATGGTATCTTCTGCACCTGAGATTCTCTCTTCCATCTCTTGTATTCTGGTGGTCATGCTTTCAACTATGACTTGTACACTTGTTCCTAGGTTTTCTATCTTCATGGTTGTCTCCCCTTATGTTATCTTTATGTTTCTATTTCCATTTTTAGACCCTGGATGGATTTGTTCAATTCCTTTTCCTGTTTGATTGTGTGTCCCTGTATTTTAAAGGGATTTATATGTTTCCTCTTTAAGGGCTTCTACTTGTTTACCTGTGCTCTCCTGTATTTCTTTAAGGGAGTTATTTATGTCCTTCTTAATATCCTCTATCATGATGAGAAGTTATTTTAGATCTGATTCTTGCTTTTCTGGTGGGTTAGGATATCCAGGGTTTGCTACAGTGGAAGACCTGGGTCCTAATGTTGCCAAGTAGTATTGGTTTCTGTTGCTTATGTTCTTATGCTTGCCTCTTGCCATCTGGTTATCTCTGGTGTTAAGTGGACTTGCTCCCTCTGACTGGAGCCAGCCCCTCCTATGAGCCTGTGATCCTGTGATTCTGTGTATGTTGGAATCTGTATAGGATTTAGCTGCTATTGGGGTGTTGGCTGAGTGGATTGGGATCCAGAGCAGAGGCTCTGCTTCAGGTATAGATGCAAATCAGAAGGAGCCTGTGTCTCTGGCTAGAAGGGGTATCTGGGACCCTGGATCCCAGGTGATACAGTTAAAGTGGGTATTGGGGCAGGGATTGGGTCTCACCTGTGATTGTGGATGTGTCAGAATACCTGGGGAGTCAAGCTACAGCTGGGGTGAGGACTGAGTTTGTTGGGATTCAGAGCAGAGGCTCTGCTCCCAGCACAGGTCCAAAACAGAAGGAGCATGGGTCTCTGGCTGGGGGTTGGGGTACGGTATATTGGTCCCAGCGTCCAGGGTTCCTGGTTCCAAATGTTACTGGGGCTGAGTTTGGGATCTCACCTGTGATCCTGAATGTTTCAGAATGCCTGGGGAGTCGAGCTGCAACCAGGGTGTGGGCTGAATGGGTTGGAAACCTGAGCAGAGGCTCTGCTCCCAGCACAGCTTCAAACCAGATGCAACAAGGGTCTCTGGTTGGGTGCCAGTTCTCACTTTTTTTTTTTGAATGAATTAAAAGTTTAATTCTGAACCATTTTTATAACCGCATCTGTTGAAGCATTGTATCACAGCAGGTTACAACAACTTTGGGATAAAAGGCAACTGGTATACTGTCCAAAACAAGGCTCAAATAACACCTCTTACTGATTTACCCTACCGCACGTATCCCCGATAAAGTTTTTGTTCAAAAACATGAAATAGATCCACCTGCTTATTTTAAGCATATTAAAAAGGAAACTAATCGGACCATTTCTATCTGTCTATGTATACAAAAGGCTACACAATGTTACACGTCTCCAGATTACAATTAGCGTGATTATGAATTAGTGTTCTACACCATTACTCAGTTCTTAGAAATCAGAAATTGCTGTAGCAGGTTCACTAGAACATAACATTACTTAAAAACTAACAGTTACTGCAAAAAATAAAAGCAAGCAAAGTCAGCACCACTACAGATATTAAAACAAAGAACAAGCAAGGCTAGGGTTTGATAACGCCATCTTGTTATCCATTCGTGTGCATTCTTCACTGCGTGAGTCACTCCCCAAATCCATTTGTATTGTTACTCCTCGACCAAAAAGGACCAGAACAAAAAGCGTACTTCGACTGTTCCCATAGGAAACTCAGCTTGGTTAGTGTGTCAGGCACTTTCTGGGATACCAGCCCACCCCTCGAGCCCTCTCAGCAACTCTACAGGCCAATCACAATGCACGTTCAGACACTACAGCTGTATAGAGAGAAAGGCTGCTATTAATGTTGAAAACAGCAAATGTTACTCATCTGAGTATAACGCTGCAAAAGCTGTGGCAAAAACATCAACGTGAGAAACTTCCACACATGAACATCTCCTTCCAAGGTATGTATCTGTTTTGTGGCAGATTTACAAACAGGCCTAAAACCATTCCCACCCTACCAAGTCTTTCTGGAGTTCTGCAGGCAGAGTAAAGTATTCACCCACACTGGCTTTTATAAGCTTTCTTACCTAAAGGACGATTTACAGGTCAGTATCAAACCAGGCCAGCTGATTGCTATCACCTGGGGGCAGCCCATCCATGAGGTCCTGGGCATGTCCCAGATCAGGCAGCCCATCAACTGGATAGTCAGCACCAGGGTGGTGGCCACCCATCTCATGCTCCTTCATAGGGTCCATCCCCAAAGCATCCTGGCCGTATCCACCAGATTGAAAAGAACGGTAGCTGGGATCATCCTGGCGATATCCAAGGGCTTCTCCCTGGGCACCAATGTCCAGTCCAAGATCTGCAGTCTCATTCCAAGCCATTGGCTCTGTCCTGAAGAGGGAACTGGTCAGCTCGACTGCAAGCCGCTTCTTGTAATCCTGTGGCTTGTCCTCAGACATTCGGAATAGGACAGCAGCTGCGTATGTTGCCACGCCTTCATTCCTGGAGTGGAGTAACTCTGTCAGGGGAGCTGTAGCTCCCTCAGCTTCAATGGCCTCTGCAGCCTCCTTGTCCTGAGCAAGTTCACAGAGGACCCCTGCAGCTACTCTTTGGATATTTTCAATGGGAGAATAAAGCAACTGCACAATGGAATGGTATTGAGTCCTCGGATTACAATCCGGTTGTGAACGTCCCGAGCGAGGATGTGGAGAGCTCCAGTACACCCTTCTACTATCTCCTCCATGTGCACGCCCTCCACAAACTGCTGCTGCGTTCCACCCATGGAGGTGCGCCTTTGGGTGTCCTGATGTGCTCGTACAAGCAGCTGAACTAGTCGTGGAATAGCACCCTGTTCCTGCAAAGGCGCATGATTTGCTGGGCAAAGTGCAAGGTTTCGAATCAATCCAACAGTTGCCTTTATCAGAGGCCAGTGGGATGGTGGGTGCAGGAGTTTAACCACAACAGGCAGTCCATAATGAAGGCAAATGGCATTCTGGGCCATCTCGGCTTCCTGATGCCGGCTGGTCAGATGACGAAGAGCACAGATGGCAGGTTCAGTGATGTCTTCCCTGTCACCAGCACGAAGGACGGTGCGTACAAGAGCCTCTATGCCACCCACTTGGCTCACCATCATCTTGTTTTTGTAATTATTGCAAGTGAGGTTAGAGAGAATTCCAGCTGCACAGGTGACCACATTTATATCATCGGAACCCAGAAGCTGCACTAGAGTCCCAAGGAGGCCTTCCATCCCTTCCTGCTTAGTCGCTGCATCTGAAAGGTTTCTGAGAGTCCAAAGACAGTTTTGAACAAGTCGCTGACTTGGGTCTGTCAGATGAAGCCCCAGTGTTGCATCCCACCACCTTCTACAATGGCCGGCTTGTTGCTAGAGCAGACAGACAGCACCTTCAGCACTCTGCTTGTGGTCCACAGAAGCTTCTCATAAGTGTAGGTCCTCATTATGTTTACTAAGGCTTGGGGTCCACCACTGGCCAGAATGATGAGCTTGCTCTCTTGATTGCCATAAGCTAAGATCTGAAGGCAGTCTGTTGTAATAGCCAAGAATTTCACGTTTGTTTTGTTGAGCAAAGCAACCATTTTCTGCAGTCCACCAGGTAGGCGCACTGCCATTTTAGCTCCTTCCTGATGGAGCAGGAGATTATGCAGTGTCATGATGGCGTAGAACAGTACAGAATCCACTGGTGACCCAAGCATTTTCACCAGCGCTGGGATGCCACCAGACTTAAAGATGGCCAGCAAGCCCTCGCGGTGGTGAGAAAGGTTGTGCAGAGTCCCAGCAGTACAACGAGCTGTCTCTACATCATTTGTATTCTGCATGGTGCGTACAATGGCAGACACCATCTGAGGGGAGCGCATGATGGCATGTCTGGAAGCTTCATTTTTGGAAAGCTGATGGACCATAACAGCAGCTTTATTAACTACCACCTGGTCCTCATCGTTTAGCAGTTTTGTCAGCTCAGGAATTGCACGTGTGGCAAGTTCCGCGTCATCCTGATAGTTAATCAAATTGACAACTGCATGTTTCAACATCTGTGATGGTTCAGCCAAGCGCTGGACATTAGTGGTATGAGCAGCGTCAAACTGCATGGATGGGATCTGCATGCCCTCATCTAGCGTCTCAGGGAACATGGCAGCTCGGACCCTCTGAGCCCTAGTCATTGCATACTGCCCGTCAATATCAGCTACTTGCTCTTGTGTGAAGGACTGGGAAAAGCCTTGCTCCCATTCATAAAGGACTTAGGAGGTGTCAACATCTTCTTCCTCAGGGTTGCCCTTGCCACTCAGGGAAGGAGCTGTGGTGGTGGCACCAGAATGGATTCCAGAATCCAAGTAAGACTGCTGCTGCCAGTGGCTGACAGTAGCTTTTCTGTCCGGCTCCATGGCCATGGCCAACTCCATCAGGTCAGCTTGAGTAGCCATTGTCCACGCAGCGGTGTCACAGCAGCTGTGCGCTGAGCTTCAGGTACCCTCAGGCCCGCGCGCTACTCACTAGCGGCCGCCCGCTCGACCTCGGCCTCCTGCACTGACGGCTGGGCGCCCACCGTGCTCCGTCTCCGCCTCCCCGCGAGCGAGGGCTTCCAGTTCTCACTTTTTGACAGAAACTTTCCAGCCTTGCTAGCAAGTAAATTCCTTCACAGGAATTATATTTTCTGGAGTCCAGCTTATACTCAAGACATGCTAAGATATCCAGCCTATTGTATTTAATAAACACTAGATCCTTGGACATTCCATACTGTAGCCGCCTGCGATCACACTAACTAGGTTCCTGAGTGGGAAGCAGGAGCTGTATGGGAGAAAACGGTGAGAGAAATAATGAAGGCCAAGACATATTTCTGTTCAAGGCCTCAGAGTTTAAAGAAGAAAAAAAAAGAAAAAAGCCGGGCTTTTAATCACAGCACTTGGGAGGCAGAGGCATGCGGATTTCTGAGTTCGAGGCCAGCCTGGTCTACAAAGTGATTTCCAGGACAGCCAGGTCTACACAGAGAAACCCTGACTCAGAGGAAAAAAAAGTTTACTAAGAGTTTGCTCTTATAAGAAGAAGAGGTCCATCCCTCACCAATCCATCCTTGATGTCTGTTTCCAGCCTGTAGGTGATCTGCTGGATGCTGTCTCCAGAATATCTCAAGGGCCTCTCAGTAGGCAGCAGTGTCTTGGAGATGAGCAGCTGCAGGTGACAGAACAATAGAGCCATCTAGGTCAGAAGGGCCCACCCCAGGTGAACTCATTCTCAGTGGCAGCAAAGTCTGAATCAGCCTGCTTCAAGGCTGGGGGAGCCTACACCATACATTTTTAGTCTCACTGTTAAATTTGAAGAACCACAGCCTATAAGTCATCCTAATAAATTCCATATATATGAACTTTATTATATATATTAGAATTTGTATGTTTGTATGTGTCTGTATATATGTGTATATATGGAGAAAGAGAGAGAGAGCTTCATTCTATGAGTTCTGTTGCTCTACCAAGCCCTGACTAATACATAGTTTAGAATGTCCTTCTAGAGCAAGGGAACTATAAGGATGAGTTGTTCAAGTATCTAGAATTAGCTTTCAAATTTGCCAACACCTAGAGATACTAAATCCTATCCATTCACTTCCTCTCCAAAGAGACTAAAGAGTACTTGAAAGCCCATGGTGTGAACTATTTTTCAAATGTACGGTAATAAATGCAGCCTCATGCATTGAGCAACTACTGGATTATTGAGCTTCCCATTCATAGCCAGCCAGTGTTGACTTAGCTAGACTGCAGCCTATAAACCGTACCAAGTACAGTGTGTGTATGTGTGTGTGTATGTGTGTGTGCATGTGTGTGTGTATGTGTGTGTGCATGTGTGTGTGTGTGTTTGTGTGTGTGTGTGTGTGTGTGTGTGTGTGTATAGAGCTAGGTAGATAATAGATGGATAGATAGATAGATAGATAGATAGATAGATAGATAGATAGATAGAGAACAGAGTCAGAGATAGAGAGAATGGTTGATTATTTTATGAGTTCTTTTACTCTAGAGAAGCTTGGCTAGTTCAAAAGTTACGGTAAATTAGTAGAGTGGAAACTTCCTGAAGTATATGAAGGCTATCCGAATGGTCTCTAAATAATGATGGAATTAGATCTTCCACTGGTCATTCATTGTCACCAAAAGTATCATCCAGTACTTGGACTAGATTATATCCAATTGATTTACTTGTCAAAGGGTTCCCATGGAAATCCCCCAACTATCTAGGTTGATGTCAAGATAATAGCTTGCTCTCAACAAACTGACAGCAAGGGACCATTTCTACAGACACCATCTATACAACTAATAAGCATATAGAGGTGGATCTTGTGCCTACATTGTACCTTCAAGCCTATGTTCTTGTATTTTTGGTATGGGAAAATACTCAATAGTACCAAAATAGAAATGTAAGTACCCACCAAGCCACAGAACCTGTGATCTATTATAGTATCTTGCCTGCAAAATATGCTAGGACAATGGTGACACAAAGCTTGTGGAAGGAATCAATGGGTGTTTGATTTGTTTTAGGGTCCACTTGTGCTGTTTGTATTTTGATACTTATTCCACTCTCCTGGGAGGGGTTGCAGACAAGGAGTGAGTCACGTACTCAAGTGACTTCTTGTGATCTTGAAAGAAAGATGAAATTTCAAGACATGTGTCTTAGTCAGGGTTTCTATTCCTGCACAAACATCATGACCAAGAAGCAAGTTGGGGAGGAAAGGGTTTATTCAGCTTACACTTCCGTGCTGCTGTTCATCACCAAAGGGAGTCAGAACTGGAACTCAATCAGGTCAGGGAGCAGGAGCTGATGCAGAGGTCATGGAGGAATGTTCTTTACTGGCTTGCCTCTCCTGGCTTGCTCAGCCTGCTCTCTTATAAAAACCAAGACTACCAGCCTAGAGATGGTTCCACCCACAAGGGGCCTTTCCCCCTTGATCACTAATTGAGAAGATGCCTTACAGCTGGATTTCATGGAGGCATTTCCTCAACTGAGCCTCCTTTCTCTGTGGTAACTCCAGCTGTGTCAAGTTGACACAAAACTAGCCAGTACAGCATGTAAGTCATATAAAGTACTCAGAAATTGCTGGTTGTTTGTGAGGCTAGAGGCTGCCTGGGGCTGAGACTAAAGAAAAACAAACCCGGGCATGCCCCATAGTTAAAACATTCCTGGGAACAGCTTTACCGTAAAGATAAAGAGGAATGTGAGGACATAACAGGGTTATCTGAACTGAGTCAAATTGACCAGATACTCTGCTAGCATTGATAAACATCCAACTCACAGAACTCTGACACCCTAATCTGCACATACATATGATTTTTCTGCTGATGTTTGAATAAGAAAATAGTGTATTGCTATGATGAATTCCTCACCCTTAAGTCCTTTACCCTAGAAAAACCCCTAGCTTTCGAGCCTTGGGGTTGAATCCACTGTCTCCTGTGTAGATATGTTTCCACCTGGAGCTCTTCCATTAAACTGCCTCATGTGCTTACAGCAAGAAGGATTCTCATGTTTCTTTGGGTGTGCTCTCTCTCCTGAGACTAGAGTGGGGTGTTTCTGAAAGGGGGTCTTAAAATCTAATCCCCTATTGAATAATGTAACTAATCACTGGTTTAGTAGGCAGGACTTCCAGGTTGAATAGAAGAAGATAAAAAGGAGGAGAGAGTTAGGGGCTTTTGGAATGGGGCTGTAGCATAAGAGCAAGATGTAGCTGCTAGGGTTTTCTAGTATCATGGCGGTTCTGCCAGGATTCACCACTGGAGGAATCAGATTTAGTAAGATTACAAGATTAGGTTTTAGTTGGTGCTCCCAGAGATTGAGTTACCATTGTTCCTGAGATAAGTTTGTGTGGTGTTTTTCCTCTTGTGGCAACTAAACTGGGTTCCAGAGAGAAAGGTCCAATGGCAAAGCATGGGTTTGCCTGGGGTACACCACAAAAGCCATGGGGCTCTGAAGCATGGGGCTGATGTGGTAACAACATGCCAGTGGGAACCTAGCAAGCTGGGTGTATAGATTTTGGAGTTCAGAGTCAGAGTCTCCATGAGATAAAAACAGGATAGCCATTGCTTGCCAGTACATGACCAGCCAGCCCTACCGGGCAGAGATTTGTGGCAGTAGCATGGAAAGCCTGTAGGTCATCCAGAGTTTTGTTTCTACCAGGTTTCTGGGTGTTGTGGCAGCTGAATATGGGGGTGGACAATCATTGCATAGGACTGGCCTGGCAGTGAAGGGAACTCTAGAGGTAGAGACTGCATGGGGATAGCAGTAGTTCTGGAACTTGGTGTTTCATTTTTTAATACTTCCCACAGCAGAACCCCATAACAGACAATGCTTGAAAGACAGTATGGAGGCACTAGCTAGCCCAGTGTCCTAGGGTAAAACCAAATCCCACTGTTTTAATGTTTTGAAGCAACAATAAAATAATCCCTTAAATAGTCTGCTATACCCCTATATCACTGCGTTATTCAGCCATCAACAGAAAGGTACCCTCCCACAGCAGACATCCAAGGTCAGACAGACTTACACAAAGACAGACAGAGAGACCTCAGAATATACAACTCTAAGTGGGAAATCTAAATCAATCTCCTCATCTCAGAACTCAAGGAAACTAGTGGAAGAGGAGTTGGAAAGAGATAAGTGCCACAGAGAATGAAAGATACCAGGAGAATAAAGCCTGAGAACTCAACTGAGAAAAGATAATATGAACTCACAAAGACAGAAGCAGTAAGCACAGGTTCTCTATTAGTCTTCCTCGGGTCCTCTATGTATATATTATAGCTTCCAGTTCAGTATTTTTAATGAAATCTTTGAGTTTATGAATGAGTATGTCTCTGATTCTTGTGCCTTCTCTAGGGGTCCTTTCAGTTATCTGGCTTTTACTTGTCTAAAACCAAGGTGATCTCTGTTTTATATTATTATATTTTATTTTGTTATGTTTGGTTGTTATATCTTAGAAACCTATTCTTTTCTAATGAGAGGCAGAAAGGGAGTGAGTGAGTCTGGATGAGAGGGGAAATGGAAAGAAACTGGGAAAAGTAGAGGAAGTAGAACTTGTGATCAAGATACATCATATGAGAAAAATATATTTTGATAAAAGGAGAAAAAAAAATACATTTTAAAAGATGAAACACAAATAGCTAAGGAAGACAGAAGAGAATGTTTAACAAGCTTACTCATCAGGAAAATGAAAATCAAAAGTACTTTGAGATTACTAGTCAGAATGTCAAGGTCAATACAAATGACAGCTCATGCTAGTGAGCTTGTTGGGCAAGGGGAACACTCATTCATTTCTGTTTGGAGTGAAAACATTTACAGCCACCATGGAAATCAATGTTGCATTTATTCCAGAAGCTGGGAATTGAGCTACCTCAAGATGCAGCAATACTATCCTTGGGCATACATTCAAAGGATGCTTCATCCTATTACAGAGATGCTCGTCCAACCATAGTTATTGCTACTCTATTCATAATGGTCAGAAATGGGAAATAGCATAGATACCTTTCAGAGAAAGAATAGATAAAGAAAATGAGGTACATTTATGAAATGGAATATTGCTTAGATATTTAAAAATTAAGAAAATAAAATCATGAATTGGTAGAAAATGGATGGAACTAAAAAGTAATATTTATTTATTTATTTATTTATTTATTTATTTATTTATTTATTTATTTATTTATTTATTTATTTATTTATTTATTTATTATTAGAGTTTCCTAAAGTAACAGAACTTAAAGAATGAATTTCTATATACAAAGACCACTTGTTAGAATGGTTTACAGACTTTTGATTAACTAATCCAATAATGCCTTGAGAGTTAATGTGTCCTTGTGGTGAATTTATAAATGTATACTCCTGGTCTTGGCAAGTAAAATCAAATTTCTTTTGGTGATGGACAGGTGATGAGAAAAAAAGCATTTTCTATATAAATAGATGCAAATCATGTGCCAGGAGATGTGTTAATCTGCTCAATTATGGACACCGTATTTAGTACAGTGACTGCAATCAGAGTCACACCTGATTTGCTTTTCTATAATCAATTGTTTTTTTCCACAATCTATCTGTCTTCTGCACTGGCAAGACAGTGAAGTTAAAGAGAAATGTGGAAATCATATCCCCTGCATTTCTAAAGTCCTTGATAGCAGGAATAATTTCTACAGTTTCCCCAGGAATGTGATAATGGTTTTGATTCATTATTTTCTTTGGTAGAGTCAGCTCTAAAGGCTTCCATTTTCTGGGGACAGCATACAATAAAAGAGACTGCCTGCAGTAGGCCAGAATGGAGACATCCCCATTGCCCATAGCAGCTCTTTGTAAAAAACAAAAAACAAAAACACAAAAACAACAACAACAAAACAGTGGTTCCCATTTTTCCTAACCTTAGCCCTGGACAATGGCTGTATAGATTTCATATGTGAGTGACTAATTTTCAGTTGGCCTTGGTGTGCATCATTATTTTATTGTATCTGACTTTCGGGTTTTGTTTTTATTTTTTTATTAGATATTTTTTTATATACATTTCAAATGCTATCCTAAAAGTTCCCTATACTCTCCTCCCACCCTGCTCCCCTACCACACTCTCCCGCTTTTTGGCCCTGGCATCCCCCTGTACTGGGGCATATAACGTTTGCAATACCTAGAGGAGAGGTGTCTGTCCCACCAGGGAGGGTTCTGCCACAGAGAACCTGGGGGAGCAATGTTGGGTGGCAGATCCCTCAGAGACTAGTCTGCACAGGTGAGAGTGCAGACTGCAGAAGCTACACAGCTTCTGGGACAGGCAGAAGCAACACAGCTTCTGGGACGGAGCCTGTTTCAGGCTCCAGACATCCAGACACTTCCCCACCAGAAGAGAGGTGTCCACTCCTCCCAGTTGGGCTCTGCTGTGGAGCGCCTTGGAGAGCCATGTTGGGTCCCAGATCCCTCAGAGACTAGTCTGCACAGGAGAGAGTGAGGACTACAGAAGCTACAAAGATTCTGGGACAGACAGAAGCAACACAGTTTCTAAGATAAGACTTGTTTCAGGCCATCATTTTCAGCCAGGAGGCAGGTCCGAACACCAGATATTTGTACACCTTCCCTGCAAGAGGAGAGCTTGCCTGCAGAGAGTACTCTGATCACTGAAACTCAGGACAGAGCTATACTCCCATGTCTGCTGACAGAGGCTAAGAGAATCACAGGAGGAACAAGCTCCAACCAGAGATAACTATAACAACTAAGCCCAGAGATTACCAGATGACGAAAGTCAAATATAAGAAACTTACAAACAGAATGCAAGACCACTCATCATCATCAGAACCCAGCACTACCACTTCAGCCAGTCCCTAATACACCAACACACTGAAAAGCAAGACTCGGAATTAAAATCATAGTTCATGATGCTGGTCGAGGACATAAAGGAATTTAATAACTCACTTAAAGAAATATAGGAGAACACTGCAAAAGAGGTAAGACTCCTTGAAGAAATACAGGAAAACACAACTAAACAGGTTATGAATTGAACAAAAGAATAGAAGACCTAAAAAGGGAAGTAGACACAATAAAGAAAACCCAAAGTGAGACAATGCTGGAGATAGAAATCCTGTGAAAGAAATCTGGAACCATAGATGAGAGCATCAGCAACAGAATACAAGAGAAGGAAGAGAGAATCTCAGGTGCAGAAGATTCCATGGAGAACATGGGCACAACAATCAAAGAAAGTGCAAAATGCAAAAAGAACCTAGCTCAAAACATCATGGAAATCCAGGACACAAAGAGAAGACCAATCCTACAGATAATAGGAGTAGATGGGAATGAAGATTTTCAAGTTAAATTGCCTTCAAATATCTTCAACAAAATTGTAGAAGAAAACTTCCCATACCGAAAGAAAGAGATGGCCGTGAACATATAAGAAGCCTACAGAAATCCAAATAGACTGGACCAGAAAAGAAATTCCTCCTGACACATATTAATCAGAACAACAAATGTACTAAATAAAGACAGAATATTAAAAGCAGTAAGGAAAAATGGTCAAGTAACATATAAAGGCAGGCCAGTTAGAATTATAAGAGACTTCTCACCAGAGACTATGAAAGCCAGAAGATCATGGACAAATGTTATACAGACACTAAGAGAACACAAATGCCAGCTCAGGCTACTATACCCAACAAAACAGCAGTTACCATAGATAGAGAAACCAAAGAATTCCATGATAAAACCAAATTCACAGACTATCTTTCCATGAATCCAGCACTTCAAAGGATAATAAAGGGAAAACAACAAAACAAGAACGGAAAGTACACCTGAGAAAAAGCAAGAAATCAATCCTTCAACAAACCTAAAAGAAGACAGCCAGAAAAATAGAATCCCAACTTTAACCACAAAAATAACAGAAAGCAACAATTACTTTTCTTTAATTTCTCTTAACATTAATGGTCTCAATTCCCCAATAAAAAGACATAGACAAATATACTGGCTACACAAACAGGACCCAACATTTTGTTGCTTACAGGAAACCCACCTCAGGGTAAAGGACAGAATCTACCTCAGAGTGAAAGGCTGGAAAACAATTTTCCAAGCAAATGGTATGAAAAACAAGCTGGAGTAGCCATTCTTTTTTTTTAATTAGGTATTTATTTCATTTACATTTCCAGTGCTATCCCAAAAGTCTGCCACATGCTTCCCCACTAACTCCCCCACCCACCCACTCCCACTTCTTGGCCCTGGTGTTCCCCTGTACTGAGGCGTATAAAGTTTGCACGACCAATGGGCCTCCCTTTCAACTGAAGGCTGACTACACCATCTTCTGATATATATGCAGCTAGAGACATGAGCTCCAGGGGGTACTGGTTAGTTCATATTGTTGTTCCACCTATAGGGTTGCAGATCCCTTTAGCTCCTTGGTTACATTCTCTAGTTCCTCCATTGGGGGCCCTGTGATCCATCCAATAGCTGACTGTGACCATCCACTTCTGTGTTTGCTAGGCCCTGGCATAGTCTCACAAGAGACAGCTATATCTGGGTCCTTTCAGCAAAATCTTCCTAGTGTATGCAATGGTGCCAGCGTTTGAAAGCTGATTATGGGATGGCTCCCCGGATATGGCAGTTTCTAGATGGTCCATCCTTTTGTGGAGTAGACATTCTTATTTCGAATAAAATTGACCTATAACCCAAAGTTATCAAAAAAGACAAGGAGGGGCAATTCATATTCATCAAAGGTAAAATCTGCCATGAGGAACTCTCAATTCTGAATATCTATGCTCCAAATATATGGGAAGCCATGTTCATTAAAGAAACTTTAGTAAAGCTCAAAGCATACATTCATTGCACCTCACACAATAATAGTGGGAGACTTCAACACCCAACTCTCACCAATGGACAGATCCTGGAAACAGGAAGTAATACAGACACATGTACACTAACAGAAGTTATGAAACAATTGGATTTAATTGATATCTATAGAACATTTTATCCTAAAAAAAAAGGATATATCTTCTTCTCAGCTCCACATGGTACCTCCTTGAAAACTGACCACATAATTGGTCACAAAACAAGACTCAATAGATACAAAAATATTGAAATTATCCCATGCATCCTATCTGATCACCACAGACTAATGCTGATCTTCAATAACAACATAAATAATAGAAAGCCAACATTCACGTGGAAACGGAACAACACTCTACTCAATAATTACTTGGTCAAGGATGAAATAAAGAAAGAAATTAAAGACTTTTAGAGTTTAATGAAAAGGAAGCTACAATATACCCAAACTTATGGGACACAATGAAGGAAGTCCTAAGAGGAAAATTCATAGCCCTGAGTGCCTCCAAAGAGAAACTAGAGCGAGCCTACCGTAGCAGCTTGACAGCACACCTAGAAGCTCTAAAACTAAAGAACGTAAATTCACCCAAGTGGAGTAGATGGAAGGAAATAATCAAACTCAGGGCTGAAATCAACCAAGTTGAAACAAAAAGAAATATTCAAAGAATCAACCAAACCAGGAGCTGGTTCTTTGAGAAAATCAGTAAGATATATAAACCCTTACCCGACTAACTAGAGACCACAGGGACAGTATCCTAATTAACAAAATCAAAAACGAAAAAGGAGACATATCAACAGAACCTGAGGGAATCCAAAACATCATCAGATCCTACTACAAAAGGCTATACTCAACAAAACTAGAAAACATGTAAGAAATGGACAACTTCCTAGACAGATGCCAGGTACAATAGTTAAATCACAAACAGATTAATGATCTAAACAGTCCCATTTCCCCTAAAGAAATAGATGCAGTCAAAAATAGTCTCCCAATCAAAAAACGCCCAGGACAAGAGGGATTTAGTGCAGAGTTCTATCAAACCTTCAATGAAGACATAATTCCAACTCTTCTCAACCTATTCCACAAAATAGAAGCAGAACATACTCTACCCAATTTTTCTATGAAGCCACAATTACTCTGATACCTAAACCACACAAAGATCCAACAAAGAAAGAGAACTTCAGACTAATTTCCCTTATGAATATCAATGCAAAAATAGTCAATAAAATCATCGCAAACTGAATCCAAAGACACATCAAAACTATCATTCTTCATGATCAAGTATGCTTCCTCCCAATGATACAGGGATTGTTTAATATACAGAAAAGCTTCAAAGCAATCCACTAATATATACAAACTCAAACACAAAACCACATTATCATCTCAGATGCTGAGAAAGCATTTGACAAAATCCAACACCTCTTCATGATAAAAGTCTTGGAAAGATCAGGAATTCAAGGCCCATACTAAACATAATGAAAACAATATACAGCAAACCAGTAGCCAAAATTAAACTAAATGGAGAGAAACTTGAAGAAATCCCACGAAAATCAGGGACTAGACAAGGCTGCCCATTTTCATCCTACCTACTCGATATAGTACTTGACGTTCTAGCCAGAGCAATTTGACAACAGAAGGAGATGAAGGGGATACATGTTGGAAAGTAAGAAGTCAAAATATCACTATTTGCAGATGATATGTTTGTACATATATGTGACGCAAAAAATTCCACCAGAGAACTCCCATACCTGATAAACAGCTTCAGTGCAGAAGCTTGATATAAAATTTACTCAAACAATTCAATGGACTTTCTCTACACAAAGAATAAACAGGCTGAGAAAGAAATTAGGGAAACAACAACCTTCACAATAGTCACAAATAATATAAAATACCTTGGTGTGACTATAACTAAAGAAGTGAAAGATCTGTATGAGAAGAGCTTCAAGTCTCTGAAGAAAGAAATTAAAGAAGACATCAGAAAATAGAAAGATCTCTCATGCTCAGGGATTAGCAGGGTTAATAGAGTGAAAATGGCTATCCTGCCGAAAGCAATCTACAGATTCAATGCAATTCTCATCAAAATTCCAACTCAATTCTTCACTAATATATAAAGGGCAATTTGCAAATTCATCTCAAATAACAAAAAACCTAGGCTAGCAGAAAGTATTCTCAACAATAAAAGAACCTCTGGTGGAATCACCATGCCTGACCTAAGGCTGTACTACAGAGCAATTGTGATAAAAAATGCAAGGTACAGGTACAGTGACAGACCGGTAGATCAATGGAACAGAATTGAAAAACCAGAAATGAATCTACACACCTATGGTCACTTGATCTTTGACAAGGTAGCTAAAACCATCCAGTGGAAAAAAGACAGCATTTTCAACAAATGGTGCTGGCATAACTGGTGGTTATCATGTAGAAGAATGTGAATTGGTCCATTCCTATCTCCTTGTATTAAGGTCAAATCTAAGTGGATTAAGGAACTCCACATAAAACCAGAGACACTGAAACTTATAAAGGAGAAAGTAGGGAAAAGCCTCAAGATATGGGTACAGGGGAAAAGTTCCTGAATGGGAACAACAATGGCTTGTGCAGTAAGATGGAGAAACAATAAATGGGACCTCATAAAGTTGCAAAGCTTCTGCAAGGCAAAAGACACCGTCAACAAGACAAAAAGACCACCAACAGATTTGGAAAGGATCTTTACATATCCTAAATCAGATAGGGGACTAATATCCAATATATATAAAGAACTCAAGAAAGTGGACTCCAGAAAATCAAATAACCCCATTAAAAATGGGACTCAGAGCTGAACAAAGAATTCTCACCTGAGGAATACCAAATGGCAGAGAAGCAGCTGAAAAAATGTTCAACATCCTTAATCATCAGGGAAATGCAAATCAAAACAACCCTAAGATTCCACCTCACACCAGTCAGAATGGCTAAGATCCAAAATTCAGGTGACAGCAGATGCTGGTGAGGATGTGGAGAAAGAGGAACACTCCTCTATTGCTGGTTGGATTGCAAGCTTGTACAACCTCTCTGGAAGTCAGTCTGGCGGTTCCTTCGAAAATTGGACAAAGTAATTCCAGAGGATCCAGCAATACCTCTCCTGGGCATATTTCCAGAAGATGTCCCAACCGTTAAGAAGGACACGTGCTCCACTATGTTCATTGCAGCCTTATTTATAATAGCCAGAAGCTGGAAAGAAACCAGATGCCCCTCAACAGAAGAGTGGATACAAAAAATGTGGTACATTTACACAATGGAATACTACACAGCTATTAAAAGGAATGAATTTATGAAATTCCTAGGCAAATGAATGGACCTGGAGAGCATTATCCTGAGTGAGGTAACCCAATCACAAAGAAACTCACACAATATGTACTCACTGATAAGTGGATATTAGCCCAGAAACTTAGGATCCCCAAGATAAAAGATACAATTTGCTAAACACATGAAACTCAAAAAGAATGAAGACCAAAGTGTGGACACTTTGCCCCTTCTTAGCATTGGGAACAAAACACCCATGGAAGGAGTTAAAGAGACAACGTTTGAAGCTGTGATGAAAGGATGGACCATCTAGAGACTGCCATATCCGGGGATCCATCCCATAATCAGCCTCCAAACGCCGACACCATAGCATACACTAGGAAGATTTTGCTGAAAGGACCCAGATATAGCTGTGTCTTGTGAGACTATGCCAGGGCCTAGCAAAAACATAAGTGGATGGTCACAGTCAGCTATTGGATGGATCACAGGGCCCCCAATGGAGGAGCTAGAGAAAGTACCCAAGGAGCTAAAAGGATCTGCAACCCTATAGGTGGAACAACATTATGAAGTAACTAGTACCCCGGAGCTCTTGACTCTAGCTGCATATGTATCAAAAGATGGCCTAGTCGGCCATCACTGTAAAGAGAGGCCCATTGGACTTGCAAACTTTATATGCCCCAGTACAAGGGAATGCCAGTGCCAAAAAGTTGGAGTGAGTGGGTAGGGGAGTGGGGGGGAGGGTATGGGGAACTTTTGGGATAGCATTGGAAATGTAAATGAGGAAAATACCTAATAAAATATATTAAAAAATAATAGGAAGCAACAATTACTTTTCCTTAATATCTCTTAATATCAATGGACCTTATTCACAACAAAAGGACATAGTCTAACATCCTTGCTACACAAAGAGGGCCCATCATGTTGTTTCTTACAGGAAGCCCATCTTAGGGAAAAAGACAGACACTACCTTAGAATGAAAGGCTGGAAAACAGTTTTCCAAGCAAATGGTCTGAAGAAACAAGCTGGAGTAGCCATTCCAATATCTAATAAAATCGACTTCCAACACCATGTTATCAAAAAAGACCAGGAAAGACACTTCATATTCATCAAAGGTAAAATCTCCCGAGAGGAAATCTCAATTCTGAATATCTATGCTCCAAATGCAAGGGCAGCCACATTCATTAAAGAAACTTTAGTAAAGCTCAAAGCACACATTGCACCTCACAAAATAACAGTGGGAGAATTCAACACACCACTTTCACCAACGGACAGATCATGGAAACAGAAACTAAACAGGGACACAGGGAAACTAACCGAAATTATGAAACAAATGTATCTGACAGATATCTACAGAACATTTTATCCTAAAACAAAAAGATATACCTTCTTCTCAGCACCTCATGGTACCTTCTCCAAAACTGACCATATAATTGGTCAAAAAACAGACCTCAACAGATACAAAAATATTGAAATTGTTTCATGCATCCTATCAGATCTCCATGGACTAAGGCTGATCTTCAATAACAACATAAATAATAAAAAGCCAACATTTACATGGAAACTGAAAAACACTCTTCTCAATCATAACTTGGTCATGAAAGGAATAAAGAAAGAAATTAAAGACTTTGTAGAGTTTAATTAAAATGAAGCCACAACATACCCAAACTTTTGGGATACAATGAAAGCATTCTAAGAGGGAAACTCATAATAGATTTGAGTGCCTTGAAAAAGAACCTAAAGACAGCATACATAAGCACCTTGACTAAACACTTTAAAGCTCTAGAACAAAAGGAAGCAAATTCACCCAAGAAGAGTAGATGCCAGGAAATAATAAAACTCAGGGGCTGGAATCAACCAAGTGGAAATAAAAAGAACTTTTGAAAGAATCAACCAAATGAGGAGCTGGTTCTTTAAGAAAATCAACAAAATAGATAAACCCTTAGCCAGACTCACTAGAGGGCACAGGTACAGCATCTGATTTAACAAAATCAGAAATGAAAAGAGAAACATAAGAGCAGATCCTGGAAAAATCCAAAAGACCATCAGATCCTTCTACAAAAGGCTATACTCAACAAAACTGCAAAACCGAGATGAAATTGGGAACTCTGGATGGAATGGAAAAATTTCTAGATAGATACCAGATACCAAAGTTAAATCAGGATCAGGTTAATGATTTAAACAGTCCTATATACCCTAAAGAAACAGAAACAGTCATCAACAGTCTCCCAACCAAAAAAAAAAAAAAAAAAAAAAAAAGCCCAGGACCAGCTGGGTTTAGTGCAGAGTTCTATCAGACCTTAAAAGAAGATCTAATTCCAGTTCTGCACAAACTATTCCAAAAAATAGAAGTAGAAGGTACTCTACCCAACTCATTTTATGAAGCCACAATTACTCTGATACCTAAACCACAGAAAGAACCAACAAAGATAGAGAACTTCAGACCAATTTCCCTTATGAATATCGATGCAACAATACTCAATAAAATTCTCCCTAACCGAATCCAAGAACACATTAAAGCAATCATCCATCCTGACCAATTAAGTTTTATTCCAGGGATGCAGGGATGGTTTAATATATGGAAATCCATCAACATAATCCATTATATAAACAAACTCAAAGATAAAAAACTACATGATCATCTTCTTAGATGCGGAGGAAGCATTTGACAAAATCCAACACCCATTCATGATAAGAGTCTTGGAAAGATCAGGAATCTGAGGTACATACATAAACATGATAAAAGCAATCTACAGCAAACCAATAGCCCATATCAAAGTCAATGGTGAGAAGCTGGAAGCAATCCCACTAAAATCAGGGACTAGACAAAGCTGCCCATTTTCTCATACCTATTCAACATAGTATTTGAAGTCCTGGCCAGAGCAATTAGACAACAAAAGGAGATCAAGGGGATACAAATTGGAAAGGAAGAAGTCAAAATATCATTTTTTGCAGATGATATAATAGTATATATATATATATATGTGACCCTAAAAATTCCACCAGAGAACGCCTAAACCTGACAAACAGCTTCAATGAATTAGCTTCATATAGAATTAACACAAACAATTCAATGGCCTTTCTCTACACAAAGTAAAAATGGACTGAGAAAGAATTTAAGGAAATAATACCCTTTGCAACAGTCATAAGTAATGTAAAATTCCATGGTGTGACTCGAACTAAGGAAGTGAAAGATCTCTATGATAAGAACTTCAAGTCTCTGAAGAAAGAAATTAAAGAAGATCTCAGAAGACAGAAAGATCTCCCATGCTCATCGACTGGCAAGATCAATATAGTAAAAATGGCTATCTTGCCAAAAGCAATCTACAGATTCCATGCAATCCCCATCAAAATTGCAACTCAATTCTTCAACAAATTAGAAAAAGCAATCGGCAGATTCATCTGGAATAACAAAAAACCTAGGATAGCAAAAACTCTTCTCAAGGATAAAAGAACCTCTGGTAGAATCATCATGCCTGACCTAAAGCTGTAATACAGAGCAATTGTGATAAAAATTGCATGGTACTGGTATAGCAACAGACAAGTAGACCAATGGAATAGAATTGAAGACCCAGAAATGAACCCACACACCTATGGTCACTTGAACTTTGACAAGGGAGCAAAAACCAAACAAGAGGGAAAAAGACAGCATTTTCAACAAATGGTGCTGGCATAACTGGTGGTTATCATGTAGAAGAATGCAAATTGATCCATTTCTATCTCCTTGTGCTAAGGTCAAATCTAAGTGGATTAAGGAACTCCACATAAAACCAGAGACACTGAAACTTATAGAGGAGAAAGTAGGGAAAAGCCTCAAAGATATGGGTACAGGGGAAAATTCTGGATAAAACAGCAATGGCTTGTGCTGTAAGATGGAGAATTGACAAATGGGACCTCATAAAACTTCAAAGCTTCTGTAAGGCAAAAGACACCATCAGTAAGACAAAAAGGCCATCAACAGATTTGGAAAGAATCTTTACCTATCCTAAATCAGATAGGGGACTAATATACAATATATATAAAGAACTCAAGAAGGTGGACTCCAGAAAATCATATAAGTCCATTAAAAATGGGGCTCAGAACTAAACAAAGAATTTTTACCTGAGGGATATAAAATGGCTGAGAAGCACATGAAAAAATGTTCAGCATCGTTAATCATCAGGGAAATGCAAATCAAAAACAACCCTGAGATTCCATCTCACACCAGTCAGAATGGCTAAGATCAAAAATTCAAGTGACATCAGATGCTGGTGAGGATGTGGAGAAAGAGGAACACTCCTCCACTGTTGGTGGGATTGCAAGCTTGAACAACTACTCTGGAAATCAGTCTGGCGGTTCCTCAGAAAATTGGACATAGTATTACTGGAGGATCCCGCAATACCTCTCCTGGGCATATATCCAGAAGATGTTCCAACTACTAAGAAAGACACATGCTCCACTATGTTCATAGCAGCCTTATTTATAATGGCCAGAAGCTGGAAAGAAACCAGATGCCTCTCAAAAGAATAATGGATAAAAAAATATGTGGTACATTTACAAAATGGAGTACTACTCAGCTATTAAAAAAGAATGAATTTATGAAATTCCTAGGCAAATGTTTGGACCTGGAGGGCATCTTCCTGAGTGAGGTAACACAATCACAAAGGAACTCACATGATATGTAATCACTGATAAGTGGATATTAGGCCAGAAACTTAGAATACCCAAGATATAAGATACAATTTTCGGGACACATTTAACTCAAGAAGAATGAAGACCAAAGTGTGGACACTGTGCCCCTTCTTAGAATTGGGAACAAAACACCCATGAAAGGAGCTACAGAGACAAAGTTTGGAGCTGAGAAAAAGGATGGACCATCTAGAGACTGCCATATCCGGGGATCCATCCCATAATCAGCCTCCAAACGCTGACACCATAGCATACACTTGCAAGATTTTGCTGAAAGGATCCAGATATAGCTGTCTCTTGTGAGACTATGCTGGGGCCTAGCAAACACAGAAGTGGATGCTCACAGTTAGCTATTGTATGGATCACAGGTTCCCCAATGGAGGAGCTAGAGAGAGTAACCAAGGAGCTATAGAGATCTGTAGCCCTATAGGTGGAACAACAATATGAACTAGCCAGTACCCCCCAAGAGCTCGTTTCTCTGCCTGCATATGTATCAGAAGATGGCCTAGTTGGCCATCAGTGGAAAGAGAGGCCCATTGGTCGTGCAAACTTTATCTGCCTCAGTACAGGGGAAAGCCAAGCCAAGAAGTGGGTGGGTGGGGGAGTTGGTGGTGAGTGGGTAGGGGACTTTTGGGATAGCATTAGAAATGTAAATGAAATAAATACCTAATTTTAAAAAAGAAAGAAAAGGAAAGAAATTCAAGAAAATCTCATAAAATGGAAAGATCTCCCATGCTCATGGATTGGCAGGATCAATATAGTAAAAATGGCTATCTTTCCACAAGCAATCTACAGATTCCATGCAATCACCATCAAAATTCCAACTCAATTCTTCAACGAATTAGAAAGGGTAATCTGCAAATTCATCTGGAATAACAAAAAACCTAGGATAGCAAAAACTCTTCTCAAGGATAAAAGAACCTCTGGTGGAATCACCATGCCTGACTTAAAGCTATACTACAGAGCAATTGTGATAAAAACTGCATGGTACTGGTATAGCAACAGACAAGTAGACCAATGGAATAGAATTGAAGACCCAGAAATGAACCCACACACCTATGGTCACTTGATCTTCGACAAGGGAGCTAAAACCATCCAGTGGAAAAAAAAGACAGCATTTTCAACAAATGGTGCTGGTACTTGTTGTGAACCAATGGACTGCCGTTACGTGACTGGGGTGATTGGGAGGAGTCAGTAGGGTATTTAAGGTGTGCCCTGGAGTTGTTCGGGGGGATTCCTGTTCCTGCATTGCAATGCGAAGTGTTGCTGAATAAACCTGCTTGAAAAAGGACAATGTGGTATTGCGTCTTTCCTGCTGGTCGGGGTGGATGCGACATGTGATCATCCAAGAGATCCGCTGGGCATGCTGGAATTCACCCCTAGTTGAATAGACAATAAAGGACTGCATTTTACATGCCTATATGCCACACAGGGTTTGGGGTACCAGTGTTGACCTGGTCAACTTAGGATTTGGCCATTGCTCCAGTTTGCTGCATAACAACCATTTTGCAGTGGGAACCAGAAAGCCATGTGTACTTAAAAGGACCTTGCTTTTAACATCTAGGATCATTTTATCTTGTTACTTCTGAGTGTACTGAATGGAAATCCTGGGGAAGATCTTCACCATAGCTCAGAAACAGCACGCACTATATAACTTCTGAATGACAAAGGGAGCTAGAGGAAGCTGAGAACACGTTCCTGTCAGCCATAATTGTATGGGTGATAACTGTAGGTGAATGCATCCTAGCAGGATAACCCTTCTCCCTGGGCATTTGGCCACAAGAAGCAGAGCGCCTTGTGTACTAGGTAACGGGGAATATCTATGAGACATGTCACTGACTGTACTGTTTATCATCTTTCATCCTCGCATGCCCCTTGACCTGCAGGCTCTGTACAGGGCACCATCTATATCTCTGTCTGACCAGAGTGATGCACCAGGGTGTATACATGTATTTTAACTTACAGACATGGAATTGATTTGCTTTTTAAAAATGATATGTGAATGTGTTACCTCACTCAGGATGATGCCCTCCAGGTCCATCCATTTGGCTAGGAATTTCATAAATTCATTCTTTTTAATAGCTGAGTAGTACTCCATTGTGTAAATGTACCACATTTTCTGTATCCATTCCTCTGTTGAGGGGCATCTGGGTACTTTCCAGCTTCTGGCTATTATAAATAAGGCTGCTATGAACATAGTGGGGCATGTGTCCTTCTTACCGGTTGGGACATCTTCTGGATATATGCCCAGGAGAGGTATTGCTGGATCCTCCGGTAGTACTATGTCCAATTTTCTGAGGAACCGCCAGGCTGATTTCCAGAGTGGTTGTACAAGCCTGCAATCCCACCAACAATGGAGGAGTGTTCCTCTTTCTCCACATTCTCGCCAGCATCTGCTGTCTCCTGAATTTTTGATCTTAGCCATTCTGACTGGTGTGAGGTGGAATCTCAGGGTTGTTTTGATTTGCATATTCACAAAGGAACTCACACAATATGTACTCACTGATAAGTGGATATTAGCCCAAAACCTAGGATACCCAAGATATAAGATACAATTTGCTAAACACATGAAACTCAAGAAGAATGAAGACTGAAGTGTGGACACTATGCCCCTCCTTAGAATTGGGAACAAAACACCCATGGAAGGAGTTACAGAGACAAAGTTTGGAGCTGAGACAAAAGGATGGACCATGTAGAGACTGCCATATCCAAGGATCCACCCCATAATCAGCTTCCAAATGCTGACACCATTGCATACACTAGCAAGATTTTATCGAAAGGACCCAGATATAGCTGTCTCTTGTGAGACTATGCCGGGGCCTAGCAAACACAGAAGTGGATGCTCACAGTCAGCTATTGGATGGATCACAGGGCTCCCAATGGAGGAGCTAGAGAAAGTACCCAAGGAGCTAAAGGGATCTGCAACCCTATAGGTGGAACAACATTATGAACTAACCAGTACCCCAGAGCTCTTGACTCTTGCTGCATATGTATCAAAAGATGGCCTAGTCGGCCATCATTGGAAAGAGAAGCCCATTGGACACGCAAATTGTATATGCCCCAGTACAGGGGAACGCCAGGGCCAAAAAAAAAAAAATGGGAATGAGTGGGTAGGGAAGTGGGGGGGAGAGTATGGGGGACTTTTGGGATAGCATTGGAAATGTAATTGAGGATAATATGTAATTAAAAATATTAATAAAAAAATAAAGTTAAGAATAACCTCAAAAAAATGATATGTGGTCCTCTGATTGTACCAAATGGCATGAAATCCCCTTTTCCATTGAGTGCCTGGCTCCTGTTGCTTATGTTAAGTGTGGTGTCATAGTGTGGTCCTGCCAGAGATTGTGAGTGGTAAAGAAACTGGGCAGTGATCTCCCTTCTAATTCTATGGACAACTGTTTTGTGTTACACATTGTGAGTTTAGTGACACATTTTCTGACCCATGCTAGTGACTGACAAGTTAAATTTCCATTGCACTTAAATTTGCCTGGTCACTTTGCACTAATTCTCTTTTGAAACAGCAATGCTTATTATTGCTTCATTCAACAGTACCTCTCTGAAGTAGTGCCATGTTTTCCTCCTGTGACTTTTTTCCTACCTGATTCTTCAACTACCTGGTCATCTTCCTGATTTCCCCTCTGCATCCAGCATCCCCATTTGCCCCTCTTTAGAGTAAAGACAGGAAAGTTTCAGAGTTAGATGACGGAATACATGGATGGGTATGGAACCATGAGACCTAAGGTCCATCTTGCTGGATACTTAAGAAAGCAAATTCGATCAACAACAGGAACCCCTGTGACTGTGCTGTGCTGAGGATGCAGGAATACTTGACATGTTGGCTCAGGCTCAGCTGCTAGACTAATTATCAAACCCCTCAGAAATCTTTATCCTACAGTGTATAAGAATACTGAGAGCTTGGCCAAGAACTCTGTCCCAGTCACTTGAGTGGCTTGGGAGCCCTTGCCCTTGCTCCTTGCTTCTTGCTTGCCCTATCAAGTAGTCCTCTAAGAGGATGAGGTAGCCCTGTTTACCACCCCCAACTGTTTACTTGAGCATTCTTGATTATCTCAATTGACCATAATCACTGGCTACTCATCTTTACCTCCTTTAATTGCATTTCTTAATCCATCTACTCCACAGGGTTGAGCTACACTATTCAATATTGCTCTGGAAGAGTATGTCCCTGCATGTGTGCGCCAGTGTAGACAGCTGTGCCTGTGTGGGTAGAGGTTTGAGGTGGATTCTGTTTGTGTTCCTCTTTTGCTTCCTATCATGTGTATGCAGACTGCTCTTTCATTCAATCCAGTAACTCACCAGTTTGTCTTCATCTGATGGAGTACTAGTTCCAGGATTCCTCTGTTCTCTGCCTAGCAGCAGTATGAATGTGTCCTTTCAGGTCTGTCTTTGAGTGAAGGCTGGGAATACAACCTCAGGCCCTCATGCCCTTATTTCAGACAGTTTACCTGCACACCTGGATTCCCAGACATGAGCTGAACTGTTTTTATTAATCATATTTGAGCTTCATATTCTACCATCTCTATTTCTGAATAACGAAGCCCCCAACCAATTGTGCTCCATTTCTGTATTCACACTCTTTGGAGGGGTGCTGCCTGTGTGAGACGACCAGGATGTGATTCTCACACTCACAAGATAGCGGGCAGCTTTATGAACACTTTTCAGTACCTTAGATATGTTGCTCTGTTGCTCTCAACACTGCAGCAAGCATGTTTAAAAGCTGGTGCTACAAGAGAGATTCTAATTATGTCTTGACTGTTGACATGGTGATGCCATTAGAATGCCTTTCATCAACGAAACCTGAATTGCCTCTAGGAATACATTTTGTTAACTTCTCATATCCCTTTGGAAACAGAGATACATTTCTCCATTGCACCATTATGATTTTCTCTTGGGGGAGGATGGAATTCCGTGTGCCATAAATGTTGTGACTGAGCTTGGGGCCCCCTGAGGATCCTTGGAAAGAGGTGGTGGGCAGAGGTGTAGATTGTTAATCTCTTTCAAAAACTACTGTGCTATTAATAACTTGGGAGAACAAGCCCTTCATGACAGGATAAAGTGTGGTTGGTTGCCTAGGTTATAGGTAGCAAAATCCTGGACACATGGAGACTGTCACATGTCCAACCTCATTCTACCTGATCCAGGTATAGAATATAAATGTGAGAGAGCATGCTCAGTTTCAGAGCCTCCTCAATATTGGCAGTTTACCTAAGATGCTCTGGAAATGCTTCTGAGAAGCAAATTTAAATAGGATGAGGACATAGACTCTGGCCACTAGCTGCAGGGGTTATTGGTTTTGAGTGAGAGTATGCAGATTGGTTAGTCTGTTTCCTCATGTTGGTGGAGACTGTGAACACGCCATGACCCCCAGCCACAGATTCTATTCCTTATGTACAGGTGGTCCTGATACTTGTATACAGGGCACTTTGATAAAAGTGCTCAAATGGAGTGTTTCTCAGTGTCTGTGATCTGATGGGTGGAGAAAAAGATTCTGAAGATTGGAGAACACCACACACGCACGCACACACACACACACACACACACACACACACACACACACACACGAAGAGAGCAGAGGAAATTGTGACATTTCAAATACCATATATTCTCTCAGGGTGTAATGCCAAGTTAAATGAGCTTAAACGAAACAAAACGAAACAAAACAGAAAGCTCATGTAAGTATATATGTATGTATGTATGTATGTATGTATGTATGTATGTATGTACATATGTACTGGATTACCTCAGTGTGTGATATGTGAAAATGGTATATATATATACATATATATATATATATATATATTACAATGACAAAAACAGTCACTGATTATAATGTGTTATAAGTTGGTGAAGCTTGTTGAAATGTGCCCCATGAAAAATCATCAATATTTGTGCCCTGAGTTTGACATGATAGGTGGAACTGAATATGCCAAGAAGAATCTCGATGTAGACTTTGAGTTTTAATAGCCATTCAAGTTTTGTTGTTTCCCAAATTAAGAAATAGGTATATAAATTTTATTGGTTGCTGTCAGGGTAATATACTGAATGAGGAGAAAATGTTGACCTGGATGGACAGACACTGTGTAAATGAATGAAAAGGAAATGATGAGACATGCCACTGCATCCTGCTCTTCTTCCACCATGTGCTAAATCCCACCACTTTCATTTGCCTCATAAAAACAACAGAAAATCCCCATTTATGGAAAAGACACAAGAATACATGACAAAAGTATGAATATCAACCTGGGAACACATAAGCAAGTGTGAATGTCACCATGGGGATACATGACCACATGTGAGTATCAATGCTGAGATACATGACCAAATAAGAACATCAACACATAGATACATGAGCAAGTAAGAATACCAACATGAAGACACATGACAAAGTGTGAATATAAATACAGGTATACACAACCAAGTGATAATAGAAACATGGGGTTAAATGGCCAAGTGAGAATATTAACACATGCATACAAGACCAAGTGTGAATATCAATTTGGGGACACATGAACAAATGTGAATATCAATGTAGGGATACATGACCAAGAGGGAATTGCAAAACTGGTATACATGACCAAGAGTGAATATCAATATGAAGACATAAGACTAAGTGTAAATATCAACTGATACATACATGACCAAATGTGGATATCAACACAGGGACACATTACCAAGTGTGAGTAAAAACACGGGAACACATGACTAAGTTTGAATAGCAACACGTGGACAAATGAACAAGTGAGAATATCAGCAATTGTACACATGACAAAATAAGGATATCAACATGAGGGATACATGACCAAGTATGAATATCAACAGAGGGATACATGACCAAGTGAGAATAGCAACACTGTAATGCATAACCATGTGTACATAACAACATGGGTGTAAATGACCAAGTAGAAATATCAAAAAAGGAATCATGATCAAGTGGCAAAAGTTGTGATCCACTTATAGAGGTCTTAAGATCCCGTGGAGGGTCCTGTGTATACCTTACAGGTGTCCGCAGACTCCACGCCCAAGTTACCCCTGTGCTAGCGTGGACCAGAAGGGACTTGTGCCCCTGATCAGGCCGGGTTTTCTGCTTCCCTAATTAATGCAGTCTCAGGTCCCACATGATTGGATTGGAGCATCAGCTGTGTTCCACTCACCAGAGGTCTTAAGATCACATAGCAGGTCTTGTGGGTAGCTTGCGGGTGTCAGCCAACTCCTTGCACTAGCTACCCTGGTACTGGCCAGACTGGAAGCCATTTATATTTCAAATGATATCCCAAAAGTCCCCTATACCCTACCCTCTCCCTGCTCTCCTACCCACCCACTCCCAATTCTTGTCACTGGCCTTACCCTGTACTGGGGCAGTTTGCAAGACCTAGGGTCCTCTCTTCCCAATGATGGCCAACTGGGCCATCTTCTGCTATATATGCAACTTGAGACACAAGCTCTGGGGGTACTGGTTAGTTCATATTGTTTTTCCACCTATAGGGTTGCAGACTCCTTCAGCTCCTTGGGTACTTTCTCTAGCTTCTCCATTGGGATCCCTGTGTTCCTTCCTATAGATGACTGTGAAATTCCACTTCTTTATTTGCCAGGCACTGGCATAGCCTCACATGAGACAGCTATATCAGGGTCCTTTCAGCAAAATCTTGCTGCCATATGCAATAGTGTCTGGGTTTGGTAGCTGATTATGGGATGGATTCCTGGGTAGGGGAGTCACTGGACGGCCCATTTTTTTGTCTTAACTCAAAAGTTTGTATCTGTAACTCCTTTCATGTGTATTTTGTTTCCTAATCTAAGGAGGAATAAAGTATCCACACATTGGTCTTCCTTCTTCTTGATATTCTTCTGTTTTGCACATTGTACCTTGGGTATTCTAAGTTTTTGGACTTATATCCACTGATCAGTGAGTGCAAAATAAGTGAGTTCTTTTGAGATTGGGTTACCTCACTCACTAAGGATGATATCCTCCAGATATATCCATTTGCCCAAGAATTTCATAAATTCATTGTTTTTAATAGCTGAGTAGTACTCCATTGTGTAAATGTACAACACGTTCTGTATCCATTCCTCTGCTGAGGGACATCTGGGTTCTTTCCAGCTTCTGGCTATTATAAATAAGGCTTATCATACAGATCTTTCACATCTTCCTTAGTCAGAGTCACACCAAAATATTTTATATTATTTGTGACTATTGTAAAGGGTGTTGTTTCCCTAATTTCTTTCTCAGCCTGTTTATCGTTTGTGTAGAGAAAGGCCACTGATTTCTTTGAATTAATTTTGTATCCAGCTACTGCACTAAGCTGATTATCTGTTTTATGAGTTCTCTGGTGGAATTTTTAGGGTCACTTATATACACTATCATATCATCCACAAATAGTGATATTTTGAATTCTTCCTTTCCAATTCGTATCCCCTTAGCCTCCTTTTGTTGTCGAATTGTTCTGGCTAGGACTTCAAGTACTATATTGAATACATAGGGAGAAAGTGGAGAGCCGTGTTTAGTACCTAATTTTAGTGGGATTTCTTCCAGTTCTCTCCATTTACTAGAATTTTATTGAGTATTTTTGCATCGATATTCATAAGGGAAATTGGTTTGAAGTTCTCTTTCTTGGTTGGATCTTTATGAAGTTTATGTATCAGAGTGATTGTGGCTTCATAGAATGAATTGGGTAGAGTACCTTCTGTTTCTATTTTGTGAAAGAGTTTGAGAATAATTGGAATTAGGTCTTCTTTGAAGGTCTGATAGAACTCTGCACTAAACCCATTTGGTCCTGGGACTTTTTTGGTTGGGAGATTATTAATGACTGCTTCTATTTCTTTAGGGGATATGGGACTGTTTAAGTTATTAATCTTATCCTTATTTAACTTTGGTACCTGGTATCTGTCTAGAAAAATGTGCATTTCATCCAGTTTTTCCTGGTTTGTTGAGTATCACCTTTTGTAGTAGGATCTGATGATGTTTATTATTTCCTCAGATTCTGTTGTTATGTCTTCCTTTTCATTTCTGATTTTGTTATTTAGGATACTGTCCCTGTGCCCTCTAGTTATTTTGGTTAAGGGTTTATCTATCTGTGATGGTTTGTATATACTTGGCCCAGGGAGTGGCACCATCTGAAGGTCTGGCCTTCTTAGAATAGGTGTGACCTGGTTGGAATGGGTGTGTCACTGTGGGTGTGGGTATAAGATCCTCAACCTAGTTGCCTGGAAGTCAGTCTTCCACTAGCAGCCTTTGGATGAAAACATAGAACACTCAGCTCCTCCTGCGCCATGCCTTCCTGGATATTGCCATGCTCCCACCTTGATGATAATGGACTGAACTTCTGAACCTGTAAGCCAGCCCCAATTAAATGTTGTTTTTTTATAAGACTTGCCTTGGTCATGGTGTCTGTTCACAGCAGTAAAACCCTAACTAAGACACTACCTTTTTGATTTTCTCAAAGAACCAGCTCCTGGTTTGGTTGATTCTTTGTATGCTTCTTTTTGTTTCTACTTGGTTGATTTCATCCCTGAGTTTGATTATTTCCTGCCTTCTACTCTTCTTAGGTGAATTTGCTTCCTTTTTTTTTCTAGAGATTTTAGGTGGGCTGTCAAGCTGCTAGTGTATGCTCACTACAGTTTCTTTTTGGAGTCACTCAGGGTTATGAGTTTTCCTCTTAGGACTGCCTTCATTGTGTCCCATAACTTTGGGTTTGTTGTGGCTTCATTTTTATTAAACTTAAAATGTATTTAATTTCTTTCTTTAATTCTTTTTTGACCAAGGTATCATTGAGTATAGTGTTGTTCAGTTTCCATGTGAATGTTGGCTTTCTATTATTTATGTTGTTATTGAAGATCAGCCTTAGTCCGTGGTGATCTGATAGGATGCATGGGATAATTTCATTATTTTTGTATCTGTTGAGTCCTGTTTTGTGACCGATTATATGGTCAGTTTTTGAAGTAGGTATTATGAGGTGCAGAAAAGAAGTTATGTCGTTTTGTTTTAGGATAAAATGTTCTGTATATATCTGTTAAATTCATTTCTTTCCTAACTTCTGTTAGTTTCAATGTGTCATATTTAGTTTCTGTTTCCAGAATCTGTCGAATGAGGAAACTGGGGTGTTGAAGTCTCGCTGTTCTGATATTCACACTTGGGTATGTATTGCCTTGTTGCTATTTTCACTTTTTCATGTGTCTCAATTTTGTTATTCATATGTTGTCATATTTTGCCATTTTGATATTTATACTTGTTCATGTATCCCTTTGTTCATATTCTCACATGGTCATATATCCCCATGTTGATATTCATACTTGGTCCTCTATCCTTGTGTGTATATTCACAGGTGTTCATGTATCTACATTTATATATTCGCATGTGGTCATGTTTCCCTGTGTTCCTAATCCTACTTGTTCATTTATCCCTGTATTGAATTTTTCATGTGGTCATGGATCCCTGTGTTGATATTCTCACTTGGTTATGTGTCCCCATATTGATATTTACACTTGGTCATGTATCTCAGTGTTGATAGTCGTACTTGCTCATGTATCCCCATTTTGATATTTATACTTGTTCATACATCCCACTCTTGATATTCATAATTGTTCATGTATACCTGTGTTATTATTCTCACCTAGTCCTGTATCCTTATATTGATATTCACGCTTGGTTACACATATCCTTGTTTCTATTCTCACTTGGTTATGTGTTCCTATGTTGATCTGCACATTTTTTATGTGTTCCTATGTTGATATGCACATTTGGTTGTGTATCCCATTGTTGATAGTAACATTACCTTATATATGCCCAAGCTGATATCCACATTTCGTCATGTATCAGGGTGTTGATATTCACACTTTGTCATATATAACTGTTTTGTTGGGGGTTCCTTGCCCGCAGAGTCTCCAGACAACCGCAAGGACCAACAGAGGATCTGCCACAGGATCCTAAGACCTCTGGTGAGTGGAACAAAGTGCCTGCTCCAATACAATCTCGTGGGACTTGAGACTGCATTAATTAAGGAAGCAGATAACACAGGCTGATCCGGGGCTCAAGTTCCTTCCGGCCCACTGCAACATCAGGGTTACTGGCCCGGGGAGTCTCTGGACACCTGCAAGGACCCACACAGGACCCTCCACGGAATCTTAAAACCTAAGGTGAGTGGAACACAACTTCTGCCAGGAAGCAGGTTCAAACACCAGATATCTGGGCACCTTCACTGCAAGAGGAGAGCTTGCCTACAGAGAGTACTCTGACCACTGAAACTAAGGATAGAGCTAGTCTCCCAGGTCTGCTGATACTCTAACCAGAGACAACTATAACAGCTAGCTCCAGAGAATACCAGATTGTGAAAGGCAAACGTAAGAATCCTACTAACAGAAATCAAGACCACTCACCATCATCAGAACGCAGCACTCCCACCCCACCTAGTCCTGGGCACCACAACACAACCGAAATTCTAGACCCGGATTTAAAAGCATATCTCATGATGATGGTAGAGGACATCAAGAATGACTTTAATAACTCACTTAAAGAAATACACGAGAAAACAGCTAAACAGGTAGAAGACCTTAAAGAGGAAACAGAAAAATTCCTTAAAGAATTGCAGGAAAACACGACAAAACAGGTGATGGCATTGAATAAAACCATCCAAGACATAAAAAGGGTAGTAGACACAAAAAAGAAAACACAAAGTGAGGCAACACTGGAGAGATAGAAACCCTAGGAAAGAAATCTGATTTAGGATAGATAAAGATCCTTTCCCAATCTGTTGGTGGTCTTTTTGTCTTATTGACGGTGTCTTTTGCCGTGCAGAAGCCTTGCAACTTTATGAGGTCCCATTTATTGATTCTCGATCTTACAGCACAAGACATTGCCGTTCTTTCAGGAATTTTTTCTCCTGTACCCATATCTTCGAGGCTTTTCCCTACTTTCTCCTCTATAAGTTTCAGTGTCTCTGGTTTTACGTGGAGTTCCTTAATCCACTTAGATTTGACCTTAGTACAAAGAGATAGGAATGGATCAATTCGCATTCGTCTACATGATAACCACCAGTTGTGCCAGCACCATTTGTTGAAAATGCTGTGTTTTTTCCACTGGATGGTTTTTGCTCCCTTGTCAAAGATCAAGTGACCATAGGTGTGTGGATTCATTTCTGGGTCTTCAATTCTGTTCCATTGGTATACTTGTCTGTCGTTATACCAGTACCATGCAGTTTTTATCACAATTGCTCTGTAGTACAGCTTTAGGTCAGACATGGTGATTCCACAAGGGGTTCTTTTATCCTTGAGAAGAGTTTTTGCTATCCTAGAGAACTCAAGAAGGTGGACCCCAGAAAATCAAATAACCCCATTAAAAATGGGGCTCAGTACTGAACAAAGAATTCTCACCTGAGGAATACCGAATGGTAGAGAAGCACCTGAAAAAATGTTCAACATCCTTAATCATCAGGGAAATGCAAATAAAAACAAACCTGAGATTCAACCTCACACCAGTCAGAATAGTTAAGATCAAAAAATTCAGGTGACAGCAAATGCTGGTGAGGATGTTGAGAAAGAGGAACACTCCTTCATTATTGATGGGATTGCAAGCTTGTACAACCACTCTGGAAATCAGTTTGGTGGTTCCTCAGAAAATTGGACATAATACTACCATAGTTTTCCAGCAATACCTCTCCTGGGAATATATCCAGAGGACGTCCCACCCGGTAAGAAGGACATGTGCTCCACTATGTTCATAGCAGCCTTATTTATAATAGCCAGAAGCTGGAAAGAACCCAGATGCCCCTCAACAGAGGAATGGATACAAAAAATGTGGTACATCTACACAATGGAGTACTACTCAGCTATTAAAAGGAATGAATTTATGAAATTCCTAGGCTAATGGATGGACGTGGAGGGCATCATCCTGAGTGAGGTAACACAATCACAAAGGAACTCACACAATATGTACTCACTGATAAGTGGATATCAGCCCAAAAACTTAGGATACTGAATATATAAGATAAAATTGGTTAGACACATGAAACTCAAGAAGAACGAAGACCAAAGTGTGGACACTGTGCCCCTTCTTAGAATTGGGAACAAAACAACCATATAAAAATTACAGAGATAAAGTTTGGAGCTGTGATGAAAGGATGGACCATCTAAAGACTGCCATATCCAGGGATCCATCCCATAATCAGCTTCCAAACACTGACACCATTGCGTAGACTAGCAAGAATTTGATGAAAGGACCCAGATATAGCTGTCTCTTGTAAACCAACACAGAAGTGGATGCTCACAGTCAGCTATTGGATGGATCACAGGGCCCACAATGGAGGAGTTATAGAAAGTACTCAAGGAGCTAAAGGGATCTGCAACCCTTTAGGTGGAACAACATTATAAACTAACCAGTACCCCAGAGCTCTTGACTCTACCTGCATATGTATCAAAAGATGGCCTAGTCAGCCATCACTGGAAAGAAAGGCCCATTGAACTTGCAAACTTTATATGCCCCAGTACAGGGAAACGCCTGGAACTAAAAGTGGGAGTGGGTGGGTAGGGGAGTGGGGGGGTGTATTGGCGACTTTTTGGATAGCATTGGAAATGTAAATGAGGAAAATACCTAATGAAAAAATTAATTCTAAAAAAAATGAAATCTGGAACCATAGATACAATAGAATACAAGAAATGGAAGAGAGAAGCTCAGGTGCAGAAGATTCCATAGAGAACATCGGCACAACAATCAAAGAAAATACAAATTGCAAAAAGATCCTAACTCAAAACATGCAGGAAATCCAGGACACAATGAGAAGACCAAACCTACGGATAATAGGAGTTGATGAGAATGAAGATTTTCAACTTAAAAGGCCGGCAAATATCTTCAACTAAATTATAGAAGAAAACTTCCCAAATCTAAGGATGACATGCCCATGAACATACAAGACGCCTACAGAACTCCAAATAGATTGGACCACAAAAGAAATTCCTACTGAAACATAATAATCAGAACAACAAATGCACGAAATAAAGAGAGAATATAAAAAGCAGTAAGGGAGAAAGGTCAAGTAACATATAAAGGCAGGCATATCAGAATTACAACAGAATTTTCAGCAGAGACTATGAAAGCCAGAAGAGCCTGGACAGATGTTATAGAGACACTAAGAGAACACAAATGCCAGCCCAGGCTACTATATCCGGGCAAACTCTCAATTACCATAGATGGAGAAACCAAAGTATTCCACGACAAAACCAAATTCACACATTATCTTTCCATGAATCCAGCCCTTCAAAGGATAATAACAGAAAAGAAGAAATACAAGGACAGAAATCACACCCTAGAAAAAGCAAGAAAGTAATCCCTCAACAAACAAAAAAGAAGACAGCGACAAAAACAGAACGCCAACTCTAAAAGCAAAAATAACAGGAAGCAACAATTACTTTTCCTTAATTTCTCTTAATATCCATGGACTTAGTTCCCCAATAGAAAGACATAGACTAACAGACTGGCTACAGAAAAAGGACCCAACATTCTGCTGCTTAGAGGAAACCCATCTCAGGGAAAAAGACAGAAACTACTTCAGAGTGAAAAGCTGGAAAACAATTTTCCAAGCAAATGTTCTGAAGAAACATGCTGGAGTAGCCATTCTAATATCGAATAAAATCCACTTCCAACCCAAAGTTATCAAAAAAAGACAAGGAGGGACACTTCATACTCATCAAAGGTAAAATCCTCTAAGAGGAACTCTCAATTCTGAATATCTATGCTCCAAATGCAAGGGCAGCACCACATCTATCAAAGACACTTTAGTAAAGCTTAACGCACACATTGCACCTCACACAATAATAGTGGGAGACATCAACACACCACTTTCATCAATGGAGAGGTCATGGAAACAGAAACTAAACAGGGACACTGTGAAAATAACAGAAGTTATGAAACAAATGGACTTAACAGATATCTGAAGAACATTTCATCCTAAAACAAAAGGATATACCTTCTTCTCAGCACCTCACGGGACCTTCTCCAAAATTGACCATATAATTGGTCACAAAAACGGTCCTTATCAGATACAAAAATATTTAAATCGTCCCATGCATCTTTTCAGACCACCATGGACTAAGGCTGATCTTCAATAACAACATAAATAATGGAAAGACAACATTCACATGGAAACTGAACAACACTCTTCTCAATGATACCTTGGTCAAGGAAGGAATAAAGAAAGAAATCAAAGGCTTTTTAGAGTTTATTGAAAATGAAGCCACAACATACCCAAACCTATGGGACACAATGAAAGCATTTCTAAGAGGGAAACTCATAGCTCTGAGTGCCTCCAAAAAGGAACTAGAGAGAGCACACACTAGCAGCTTGACAACACATCTAAAAGCTCTAGAAAAAAAAGGAAGAAAATTCACCCAAGAGGAGTAGACTGCAGGAAATAATCAAACTCAGGGGCAAAATCAACCAAGTAGAACTACTCACAGAATTAACCAAACGAGAAGTTTGTACTTTGAGAAAATCAACAAGATAGATAAACCCTTAGCTAGACTCACTAGAGGGCACAGGGACAAAATCCTAATTAACAAAATCAGAACTGAAAAGGGAGACATAACAACAGATCCTGAAGAAATCCAAAACACCATCAGATCCTTCTACAAAAGGCTATACTCAACAAAACTGGAAAACCTGGATGAAATGGAGAAGTTTCTAGACAGATACCAGGTACCAAAGTTAAATCAGGATCAAGTAAATGATCTAAACAGTTCCATATCACCTAAAGAAATAGAAGCAGTCATCAATAGTCTCCCAGCCAACAAAAAGACCAGGACAAAATGGGTTTAGTGCAGAGTTCTATCAGATCTTTAAAGAAGATCTAATTCCAGTTCTGCACAAACTATTCCACAAAATAGAAGTAGAAGGTACTCTACCCAACTCATTCTATGAAGCAACAATTACTCTGATACCTAAACCACAGAAAGATCCAACAAAAATAGAGAACATCAGACCAGTTTCCCTTATGAATATCGATGCAAAAATAATTTATAAAATTCTTGCTAAACGAATCCAAGAATACATTAAAGCAATCATCCATCCTGAACAAGTAGGTTTTATTCCAGGGATGCAGGGATGGTTTAATACATAGAAATCCATCAACATAATCCATTATATAAACAAACTCAAAGACAAAAACCACATAATCATCTTGTTAGATTCGGAAAAAGCATTAGACAATGTCCAACACCCATTCATGATAACAGTCTTGGAAAGATCAGGAATTCAAGGCCCATACCTAAACATGATAAAAGCAATCTACAGCAAACCAGTAGCCAACATCAAAGTAAATGGTGAAAAGCTTGAAGCAATCCCACTAACATCAGGGACTAGACAAGGCTGCCCACTTTCTCCCTACCTCTTCAACATAGTACTTAAAGTCCTAGCCAGAGCATTTCGACAACAAAAGGAGATCATGGGGATACAAATTAGAAAGGAAGATTTCAAAATATCACTATTTGCAATTAATATGATAGTATATATAAGTGACCCTAAAAATTCCACCAGAGAACTCCTAAACCTGATAAACAGCTTCAGTGAAGTAGCTGGATATAAAATTAACTCAAACAAGTCAATGGCCTTTCTCTACACAAAGAATAAACAGGCTGAGAAAGAAATTGGGGAAACAACACACTTCTCAATAGTCACAAATAATAGAAAATATCTTGGCGTGACTCTAACTAAAGAAGTGAAAGATCTGTATGATAAGATCTTCAAGTCTCTGAAGAAAGAAATTAAAGAAGATCTCAGAAGATGGAAAGATCTCCCATGCTCATGGATTGGCAGGATCAACATTGTAAAAATGGCTATCTTGCCAAAAGCAATCTACAGATTAAATGAAATCCCCATCAAAATTCCAACTCAATTCCTCAACGAATTAGAAAGAGGAATCTGCAAATTCATCTGGAATAACAAAAAACCTAGGATAGCAAAAACTCTTCTCAAGGATAAAAGAACCTCTGGTGGAATCACCATGCCTGACCTAAAGCTTTACTACAGAGCAATTGTGATAAAAACTGTATGGTACTGGTATAGTGACAGACAAGTAGACCAATGGAATAGAATTGAAGACCCAGAAATGAACCCACACACCTATGGTCACTTGATCTTCGACAAGGGAGCTAAAACCATCCAGTGGAAGAAAGACAGCATTTTCAACAAATGGTGCTGGCACAACTGGTTGTTAAAACATGCAGAAGAATGTGAATCGATCCATTCCTATCTCCTTGTACTAAGGTCAAATCTAAGGGGATCAAGGAACTCCACATAATACCAGAGACACTGAAACTTATAGAGGAGAAAGTGGGGAAAAGCCTCGAAGATATGGGCACAGGGGGAAAATTCCTGAATAGTACATCAATAGCTTGTGCTGTAAGATCGAGAATTGACAAATGGGACCTCCTGAACCTGCAAAGCTTTTGCAAGGCAAAAGAAACTGTCAATAAGACAAAAAGGTGACCAAAAGATTGGGAAAGGATCTTTACCTATCCTAAATCAGATAGAGGACTAATATCCAATATATATATATAAAGAACTCAAGAAGGTGGACTCCAGAAAATCAAATAACCCCATTAAAAAATGTGGCTCAGAGCTAAACAAAGAATTCTCACCTGAGGAATACCGAATGGCTGAGAAGCACCTGAAAAAATGTTCAGCATCCTTAATCATCAGAGTAATACAAATCAAAACAACCCTGTGATTCCATCTCACACCAGTCAGAATGGCTAAGATCAAAAATTCAGGTGACAGCAGATGCTGGAGAGGATGTGGAGAAAGAGGAACACTCCTCCATTGTTGGTGGATTACAAGCTTGTACAACCACTCTGGAAATCAGTCTGGTGGTTCCTCAGAAAATTGGACATAGTACTACCAGAGGATTCCACAATATCTCTCTCTCATGGGCATATATCCAGAAGATGTTCCAACTAGTAAGAAAGAAACATGCTCCACTATGTTCATAGAAGTCTTAGTTATAATAGCCAGAATCTGGAAAGAACTCAGATGCCCCTCAACAGAGGAATGAATACAAAAATTATGGTATATTTACACAATGGAGTACTACTCAGCTATTAAAAAGAATGAATTTATGAAATTCATAGCCAAATGGATGGACCTGGAGGGCATTATCCTGAGTGAGGTAACACAATCACAAAAAAAATTCTAATGATATATACTCACTGATAAGTGGATATTAGCCCAGAAACTTAGAATACCCAAAATATACGTTACAATTTGCAAAACACATGAAACTCTAGAAGAATGAAGACCAAATTGTGGACACTTTGCCCCTTCTTAGAATTGGGAACAAAACACCCATTGAAGGAGTTACAGAGACAAAGTTTGGAGCTGAGACAAAAGGATGGAACATCTAGAGACTGCCATATCCAGGGACCCATCCCATAATCAGCCTCCAGAAGCTGACACCATTGCATACAGAAGCAAACATTTGCTGAAAGGACCATGATATAGCTGTCTCTTGTGAGACTATGCCAGGGCCTAGCAAACACAGAAGTGGATGCTCACAGTCAGCTATTGGATGGATCACAGGGCCCCCAATGGAGGAGCTAGAGAAAATTCCCAAGGAGCTTAAAGGGATCTGCAACCCTATATGTGGAACAACATTATGAACTAACCAGTACCCCGGAGCTCTTGACTCTATCTGCATATGTATCAAAAGATGGCATAGTTGGTCATCACTGGAAAGAGAGGCCCATTGAACTTGCAAAATTTATATGCCCCAATACAGGGGAACGGTGGGCCCAAAGGTGGAAGTGGGTGGGTAGTGGAGTTGGGGGGAGGGTATGGGGGACTTTTGGGATAGCATTGGAAATGTAAATGAGGAAAATACCTAATTAAAAAAAATTTAAAAAGAAATATAAATGAAGAAAATATCTAATAAAATTTTTTAAAAACCACCACAGAGACACAAAAATTCCCCCCATATATTGCACAATATTAAAGAGAGATGTCTGATGGTTCCTGATATGTTTGCTTCTGTAGGTGGCTTTATGTGCTTATGGTTCTCTAATTTTGGCTTTGTTGTGAGATTCTTAATATCTTGTCTTTCCTTGTGTTGGAATTTTCCACGTAGGATCCTCTGTAAGACTGGATTGGTAGACAGATACTGTTGGAACTTGGTTTTGACCTGGAATATTTTTGTTTCTCTGTCTATGCTGATTGAGAGTTTTGCTGAGTACATTAGGCCTGGCTGGCATTTGTGTTTTTCTTGTAGTCTGCATGACCTCTGACCATGGTCTTCTGGCTTTCAAAGTTCTGTTGAGAAGCCTGTTGTAATTCTGATATGTCTACCTTTGTATGTTACTTGGTCCTTTTCTCTTGCAGCTTTTTGCCACAGACCACCCCAGTTGAGTATGTGGATCCCTGGAATGAAGGCTCTCAAAGCTAGTTGAATAATGACTTGGTAGTGGCAAATATAAACAAACACAGAGGCAGCTGAATCTGAGTGTATTTTGCAGCTCTCAAGCAGGGATTTTATACATTAAAAACAAAGCATTACATATCTTAAAAACTATATCCAGTGAAACAATCATAAACACCAACAAAAATCATTTGGCACAGTAAAGCACAATAATCATCCAAGCATTACAACTCTGAAACTATGTTTTCAGTGAATCACAAACAGGACAGATAACATCATTATAAATCATCAAAATATAACAATTCTAAAGGGATGTATTCAGTTGGGACTGTCATCCAAGGCTAGTGGCAAATTTCCAGGATCAGGTTAATAAGCCTTTAACAGTCAGTGCTCTTAACTGCTGGACTAACTCTCCACCCCCATGGTCAATTATTATTTAACATCTATTGCCTGCCTTTTTTATATATAAATCTTCAATGTATAAATTTAACCTATTTTAATTCTTTCTAATTAAGGCTTTCTTTAAAATATACCAAAACCCATCTCCGATGACACACATGTAGCCATATGAAATTTTATTGTTGGAAAAGTTTTTATCTATCATAATAGTTTTGTAAATGATTTAAAAACTAAAGTGTTGGTTTCCCCAGGGATAAGGTCATGTTAGTGACCCCCATCTCTGGGATGAATTCTTACCCATTATTCTCACTTGAGATCTTGGCCTAGGTTACCTTGAACATGTAAATAAGAAAATGAATAAGAGAAAACAAAACAGACAGATTGCCATGATAACTACAGCTCAATAATTTTTCTCCTGCAAAGAGTTCCACAACCGGTTCCAGGAGGCCTCCCCCTTTTGAGGTCAATCACCTCAGTCTGTGGATTATCACATTTGTAATTCCTGACCTCTTTCCTAGGTTTTCCACTTCCAGGTTTGCCTCCATTTGTGGTTTTTTATTGTTTCTACTTCCACTTTTAGGTCTTACATTCAATTCCTTCACCTGTTTATCTGTGTTTTCCTGTATTTCTTTCAGTGAGTTACTGATATCCTCCTTGAAGGACTCTATTATCTTCATGAGATAAGATTTTAGGACAGATTCCTTATTTTCAGATGTGTTGGTATTTCAGGACTTGTTGTGGTGGGAGATGGCCATGTATTTTTGGCTTCTGTTGCTTATGGTCTTGTGCTTGCCTTTCAGCATCTCTGGGGGTAGTGGGAGAGGTTCTTTCCAACTGCTCTGAGTTTAACGGGTCCTCTAGGATGGGTCAGGATATGGTGTCTTCAGTAGAGCAGACCAGCTAAGAGTCTGCCCCAGCAGAAAATACCAAGTGGAACAAGATTATAGGTTTAGCATGGAAACTCCTTCAGTTAAAAAAGGTGTCAGACATTTGTTGGCTCAAGGGTTTATCAAAAGATGGCCTACTAAAAAGGTGTTGGAGATGCCTGATATCACTTGGCTTAATGTTGATGAAGGGATTTCAGGGAAATTGTGGTGCTAGAGTGGATATATGGCATAAAACCTAATCTTCCACATTGGGAACGCCTAGAAGATATACCTTTCACCAATCCTATAAGATGAAAACTGGTGAGAGAGGCACCAGCACATTTGAAGAGTTTAGTTCTTGCCATTTTTCTTGTGCCAGACCTTAGAGTTAGAGATACTGCAGCTCAATTAGGTAAATTACATTCAATGGGCTTAATTGGGCCCCAAGGTAACAAGGGCCACATGTCAGCCTTGAATCACCAGAGACAAGATGATCATAGTTATTATAATGGACAGCTTAGACAAAACAATGTTTATAATGACATAATGGTCAGCACAGGAGAGTTGAAATTTATAATGGCATGACTCATTTGGACCCTTGGTACTGACTAATCAGTCCCGGTATTTCCAGGCATAAAATAGATAGGAAGCCTACTGCATATCTGTTTGATCTGTATAAGCACAAAAATTCTCAAACAAATGAAGGAAAGGCTACTTTGGATTATGGCAAAAGACAATCTTGGCCAGTGAATCAATTTCCATACTTGAGCCAGTTTCCAGATCCAGAACCCCTTGAATGAAGGGGTGGCCAGGTTCCCCTGAGGAAATATATTGATAAGACACCTAAAGGTTTTGCTGTTAGCCTTCCTCCAATTCTTCCCCAGAGGGACCTATGGCATTTCAGAAGGGTAACTGTATACTGGGGGAAAGGAAATAATCGTATTATCCAGGGTCTATTGGATACTGGTTTTGTATTGACACTGATCCCAGGAGACCCCAAGACACTTTGTGGCCCTTCAGTTAAAGTAGGGGCTTATGAAGGACAGGTGATAAATGGGGTTTTGACTGATATCTGACCCACAGTAGTTCCAGTAGGTGGCTGAACACATCCTGTGGTCATTTCCCCAGTTCCAGAATGTATAATTGAGATGGATATACTCAGAAATTGGCAAAATTCTCACATTGGTTCCCTGACCTGTGGAGTGAGGGCTATGTTTGGAAAGGCTAAATGGAGGCCTTTAGATTTGCCTCAGCCAAAGGTAAATAGTGAATAAAAACAGTATCGTATTCCTGAAAGAATTACAGAAATCACTGCTGCTCTCAAGGACTTGAAAGATTTAGGCTTGGATGTTCCCACCACTTCTCCCTTTAAACTCTCCTAGCTGGCCAGTGCATAAGACATATGGATCATGAAGAATGACAGTTGACTATTGACAACTAAATCAGGTAGTAACTACAATTGCAGCTGCTGTACCAGATGTATTTTCATTACTTGAGCAAATTAACACAACTCCTGGTACCTGGTATGTAGCTGTTGATCTGGCAAATGCCTTCTTCTCAGTACCTGTCCATAAGGACCACCAGAAGAAATTTGCTTTCAGTTGGCTAGGTCAGCAGTATACCTTTACACTTTTGCCTCAAGGATATATTAACTCTTCTGCCTTGTGTCATAACTTAATTAGAAGGGATCTTGTTCATTTGTCTCTCCCACACAATATTACATTGGTGCACTAGTTTGATGACATTATGCTGATCGGACCAAGTGAGCAGAAAGTAGCAACCACTTTGGACTCCCTGGTAACACATACAGGTAACAGAGGATGGGAAATAAATCCAACCAAAATTCAAGGACCATATACCTAGTGAAATTCTTAGGAGTACAGTGGTGTGGGGGGCATGCAGAGATATTCCTTCTAAGGTAAAATATAAGTTATTGCACCTGGCCCCTGCCACCACTAAGAAAGAAGTACATCATTTTGTGGGTCTATTTGGATTCTGGAGACAGCACATTCCTCACTTGGGTGTGTTACTCAGGCCTATTTACCAAGTGACTCAGAAGGCTGCTAGCTTTGTGTGGGATCTGGAACAGGAGAAGGATCTTCAACAGGTTCAGGCTGCTGTGCAGGCTGATCTACCACTTGGACCATATGATCCAGCACTCTTGATGGTATTTGAGGTATCTGTGGCAGATAGGGGTGCTTTTTGGAGCCTCTGTCAGGCCCCTGAAGGTGAATCACAGAAGAGACCTTTGGGACTTTGGAGCAAAGCTCTACCATTATCTGCAGACAACTACTCTCCCTTTGAAAAACAGCTTTTTTCCTGCTATTGGGCCTTAGTTGAAACTGATCATTTGACAATAGAACACCAAGTTACTATGTGACCTGAACTACCCATCAAGAGCTTGGTGCTATCAGACCCTCCAAGTCATAAAGTAGGACATGCACAACAGCAGTCTATTATGAAATGGAAGTGGTATATCCGAGATTGGGCCAGAGCAGGTCCTGAAGGCACAAGCAAGTTACATGAAGAAGTTGCTCAAAGTGGTTTCTACTTCTGTTACAATGCCATCTGTTGCCAAGCATGAGCCTACAGCCCCATGGGGCATTCCCTATGATTGGCTGACTGAAGAATAGTAGGACCTGGTTTAGTGATGGCTCTGCACCTTATGCAGGCACCACCCAAAAGTGGACAGCTGCAACATTACAACCCCTTTCCAGGACAACCCTGAGAGATACAGGTGAAGGAAAACTTTCACAGTGGGCAGAACTTTCAGCAGTACATATGGTATTAGAGTTTGTTTGGAAGAAGAAATGGCCAGAAGTATGACTGTACTGTGACATCTGGGCTGTAGCCAGTGGACTGGCTGGATGGTCAGACACTTGGAAAGATCACAATTGGAAAATTGGTGAGAAAGACAGCTGGGGAAGAAATATGTGGAAAGATCTCTCCAAATGTGCAAAGGATGTGAAGATATTTGTGTCCCATGTAAACGCTCAGCAAAAGGAGATTTCAGCTGAGGAGTTCAATAATCAAGTGGATAGGATGACCTGTTCTGTGGACAGTCAGCTTCTTTCCCCAGCCATTCCTGTCATTGCTCAATGGTCACATTAACAAAGTGGCCATGGTGGCCAAGATGGAGGTTATGCTTGGGCCCAACAACAAGGACTTCTACTCACCAAGTCTGACCTGCCTACAGATGTTGCTGAATGCCAGATCTGCCAACATCAGAGATCAACCCTGAGCTCCAGATATTGCACCATTCCTTGATGTGACCAGCCAGCAACCTAGTGGCAGGTTGACTATGTTAGGTCTTTTCTTCTGTGGAAAGGACATTTTATTCTTACTGGAGTGGATACTTATTCTGGTTGCGAATTTGCCTTTTCTGCACAAAATGCTTCTGCCAAAACCACCATTCATGTACTTACATAATGCCTTATCCATCATCATGATATTTCACACAGTATTGCTTCTGACCAAGGAACTTATTTCACAGCCCAAGATGTGTGATAGATATTGGAAAGTGTTTAAGAAACATTCAATATCTCATGAAAGGTTCCAGTCAGCAGTGCAAAGGATGACAAACTGGTACTAGCACCTGCCTCCTTACTTAAAATCCATTGGTAATATGTCCAAATATTTTCTTTCCCTGTAGCATCTCCTTTATTATACATTACAGCATAATCTAATAATGGTGGTGACAAAACAAAACCCTTTGCTAATTCTTTCTGAGGAAAAACATTTGATTGACAAGGTGAAAAAACTATAGGAAATGCGAGGTCTGGATGGCACTAAGGCATGCTATGCACAGCGGTAGCATTGACAACAGGCTATCGTGATCTTTTGGGAATAGTCACATTTCCCTTTATCATGATAGATGTGCTGTTCATAGATGAAGTTGCATTATTTTCAACATCACCTGATGTTGGTTGTGCTCCTTGAGCATTTTGCGTTAAAGCATTAAATAACACTCCAGAGCTCACCTTATTTTGGCTATTGGGATCTGCCTAATTAGAGATAATCTTTTTCTTTAAAAATATACAGGGTATATAAGGTTTATCCACATTATGCACAAAGCATAGTGTATAATTTAAGTGAAAATTAGTACTCTTATACACCCATGGCTCTTGAGGAATTTGTCGTGCATAAGGCACATTCAAAAACATTCCTTTGCAAAAAATAAGGAGAAGATAAAAGAATTGGAATGTACCGGTAAAGGTACTGGCCATGATCTTACTATGTCCCACAAGGGTATACTTATCCCGATCTCAATCATCAGGAGAAACAGGATCATCTTGGGGTTTCATCTTGCTCTTTCACGGTGCTTGTCAGTCGCGTCAGGATCCAAAGTAGATTTTCTTCACCCTGTGGAAAAAACACAAATAGCTTCCCGGGATCTGATTAAGATACAATCCAGGCCATACCATTTATTATCAAGGACATTTTTCCATTTGACTATTTCATTGGGCGATTGAGGCCATTGTCCGTGCCTTTCAGCTAGTGATCTCCCAGCATCCTCCAATTTTAAGAAATTAAGAGTAAATATTGCAAGGGATAGAGCCATCTTTGGTGTCATAGCCTCTATTCCCCCTCTTTGTTTTTGTAAATATTGTTTCACAGTACGATGAGCTCTTTTAGTGATGCTTTGGCCCTGTGGATTATAGGGCAATCCAGTAATATGTTTTACTCGCATTTTTTTCCAAAATTGACTAAATTTAGAAGAGGTATATGCAGGACCATTGTCTGTCTTCAGCACTAGGGGCTGTACTAGCCCCATGCAACCCAAGCCTCTAAGCAGTGAGATATGACATGAACTGCTTTTTCCCCTGTCAAGGGAGAGGCATATAGGACATCAGAGCTGGTATCGATGGACACATGTACATACTGTAATTTACCAAAGGCTGGGATAGGCGTCACATCCATCTGCCAAACATCTAGGGTTCGCAATCCATGAGGATTAACACCCATGGAAGGTGCATTAATAAATTCTGCACATTTACCACACTGTAGGACAATATCTCGAGCTTCTGTTCGTGTGAGGTTAAACTTCTGTCGCAGTGTAGAAGCATGGACATGATAAAGCTGATAAAAATTTTTAGCACCTTCTATAGAACTTTGTGATAGGAAAACCATATCTCTGGTGGCTGAATAAGCAATTGCATTTCTCTTAACCATAGGTTTAGGTAAAGATGTATGTGCTCTAATATGTTGAATATAAAAGGGATGTTCACGCATTAAAATACAATCTTATATTTTCATCAAAATTTTAGATACTGAACTAGACTGCTTAAAATTTCTGGCAGTCTCTAATACTAATACAGCATTAACTACACAAACAGAATCAGAGATAATATTTATGGGCATAAGGAACCTTTTAAAAACTTTTAAAACCATTAAACATTTCACCAATTGAGGGGCTCCTGGTGTAAATTTCAACCTTACAGCTTTTCCATTAATCACATAACTTCCAATTCCTGTTTTGGATCTATCTGTATAAATATCAATAGCTCTTTTTATAGGGGTATTAGCTGTCACCTTTGGAAAAATCACTGGATGCAATAGCATAAAATGTAATAAAGGATGTTTGAGATAATGAATTTTAATTAAACCAGAATAATCACATCTAAGAATGGTCCATTCATCTATAGTAACACACAATATTTGCATTTGTGCAGCAGTATATGGGCCCATTTATACAATTTAACTGTGCCTATTGGATAGCTGTTTTTACCTTTCAAAGAGTTTTAGAAGCCTCAGGTGATAGTTGTCTCAATGAGGTAATATGTGATTCCTCTAAAATTTGAAATAAAGATTTTAATTTCGAAGTAGGGATCCTTAAATAAGGTCTAATCCAATTTATATCTCCTAATAATTTTTGAAAATCATTCAATGTCTTTAAATGATCTTTTTTTATACTAATCTTTTGTGAGGTGACACACCGTAAAGTAATGGTGGCTCCTAAAAATGACTAACATTAGACTGCTGTACCTTTTCTGGTGCAATAATCAAGCCATTATTTTTTTAAGTTTTATTAAGCAAGCCATAAGCTTGCTGTATACTTTCTTCTTTGGGTCCACAAATTACAATATCATTTATATAGTGATATACCTTTAAAGAGGGGAAACCATCTTTTAACTGGTTGCAAAGCCTTTCTCACATATAACTGACATATTGCAGGGCCACCCGCCATTCCTTGGGGCAATACTCACCATTGATATCTTTTATCAGTCTTTGTATGATTAATAGAAGGCAAGGTAACTGCAAATTTAGGTTCATCTTTTTCACTTAATGGAATGGAAAAGAAACAATCCTCAACACCCACCACTATAATTCTCCAATCCTTAGGTAGAGCTGAGAGCAGGGGGAGTCCTCTTTGTACAGGACCCATAACTTGCATTTGTGCATTAATAGCTCTTAGGTCATGTAACAATCTATATTTACCTGACTTCTTTTTTACTACAAAATAGGGGTATTCTAGGTTGATTGTGTGGGTTCCATAGTATTGTTTCCTTGAGAATTATAAAAATCTCAGTAACATGGATAACATTAATTGTTGACAAAACATCTCAAATGCTTGGCTGTAATAGCCAGTTTTAATTTGATTTGGAACACCAAGTTTAAGAAAAAATCAACACAGGCAATGACTAACTATACTTTTAGTTGCTTTTCTTGTTAAAGCAGTTGTAATTAGAAAGACTAAAAAGATATCAATAGTCACACGTGCATATTTTATTTTCTAAAATCAAAAATGAGTATTTATTTGCAATAATTGATTAAGTATAAGTCCTCGAGAATTAACACCAATGTGTGGAACAGGTAGAAGCTGAGGACACTGAGAGCAAATCTTTACAATATGACATGCACATTTATTCATTTATTTATTTATTTATTTATTTATTTATTTATTTATTTATTTATTTATTTATTTAAAATACCAAAGCATTATCTCAAGCCATTACTACTTTGATGATGTAAAGAATGAGATTATATGACCAATTGTTTTTGTATAAGATCCATAATCTACCTGAGATATAAATCTAATGCGGCATTGCCTCAAGAGGTCTTTACCAGGCAATCTTCAACATTTTAAAACACCATCTACAGCACATAATTTAATTATCTGTGCTGAAGCAGGTAGAAACTCAATAGCATAAACATGTGATCCAATTCACATATACTTTTCTCCCATAGAGGGTTGTTTTTAAATACAGTAAATGGGATGCAAGCATGCATGAATTTATAGAAGATACAAAAGCATGTATAAGCAATTTTTAACTTATTTTTAGGATGAGTATCAATTTTATTTTAAATGATGGTATGCAATAGGTCAAATATCAATATTCTGCAATAACCAATTGCTGTTTGGAACAAGGAATTCCTAATTCTTAATTAGCACCACAGCAGCCTTATAATAGGATGTTAGAACTTTGAGGTGAAGAAGGATGATTTTACATTAATGTTTATTTTTACCAAAAAATAGCTGTGGACACATTTAATAAAAATAACTAGAATATGTAACTATTTGATTACCACCAATTACAATTGATACCAATAGATTACAGAAGTTTCTTCTACTTTCTGTTAAAGCCTTTTTGGTTCTCACCAGTTAATTGGATTCTCACTTGATAGCACCTAACAAAGGCTTAGGTTCTCCTGTGGTGAATTTAAGGTGAGGTATTAGCCAATTAACATATCCTGTAAGCTTTTGGAAATAAAATTTTGAAGTAAATTTGTACCAATTTTCCAGTATAACTGAAACCCTAATTATTAAAAAAGATATTGCCTCTGAAACTTATGAAGCAACAACTATTCCCCAGAACTTTAAACTTCCCTTTAGAGACATTAGCTAATAAAATACTTTTCACTTAGGAAACAATATATACTGAAAGATTTAAACATTTTGCTTCTTGTATTGAAGCCGACAATAAAAATTTCTACATATTGTTAAGCTATGTTACCCATACCTAGGGGCAAAAACCTTTAATGGTCACCAGTTCACTAGAACTAAACTCTTTACAAATGGGAAAAATAAACTTTTAAATCTATAATAATTTTATATGGAGTAGGCAAGCTATTTTGTAATGCCTTTATAAGTTTTATAGCCTGATTGACCTTTTATAAATCTTGAATTTAGACTTTATTATGAACAACACCTGGGTAGATCTGAAAAGAAAAAAGTTATTTAGCTAAAAAGAAATCTCCCTGAAGGCAGGGAGGGGTAAAGTATTAGGAACTTCCCTAGGTGCAGTCTGCAAAACTTTACACAAACTTCCCTGAGGTTGCTCTAAGCTTTGTATCAACCCAAATGTATATATTTTCTAATCTGAGCATCTTGGCCCTCCTGCAATAAGGACAGATACCAGAAGAACAGTTTAACTGTCTGTCCATGCCTCTGATTTTGGACAATCTTTCTTAAGATAACTTATACCTTAAACATTTTCTTTCATGACCTGTTATGGTCCTGCAAGGCCACAAGCATAGCCAAACTGATTGTGTGAGGGTCTAATTTCTGCACAAAGACGAATATATTTAGTTAACTCTGCCTTGCTTTGTATGGCTGAATGACCAAAGTGAACAGCATTAGCACTCTTATAAGATGATTACTCTTGTAATAATCTTAATTATGGGTGAGTTAAAAATCTTAAGCTTTTGATCAAACTGCAAACTGTCATTTGCTAAACACAATAATCACAAAATTGCAGAGAATTTTTTAGGAAAAAATAACTATCAGTTTATTTGCCTTAGAACTAAGAGGTTGCAGACTCCTTTACTTTAAAAACAAGTTTTTCATTAGTACCTCTCTTGCTGTACTTGATTTTTGGCTAAAGTAAGGGGTCTCTCTCAGCCTCCTTTGTGCAAACTAAGAGTGAATCAGAAGGTAAAGTTTTAACCATTTATTTTTATTTTATTTTTTCAACATGAAACATAAAACATAAAACAGTCAGTCATTCAGACAACGAAACAATCATTCAGACAAACATGAATTGACAGACGTATGGACAGTTTGGTGCACCAAAAACATAATAGACAGAGAATATAATTTGATGTCTCAAAGGGACACAGGTATCTTAACCAGAGCTAAGAATAGGAGCCAGAGATGAAGCAGGACCGGTCTCACACAGGTCCCAGCCCCGGCCCCGCCCATGTGCCTCATCCACGCACCTCCACCGCACAGCCCCCCACGCGCCCTGCCCAAGTGCTGGACACAGGGAGGGAGGGGAGAACAATGCGCGGATGGAGGGGTGGCCCTAACTGGGCCCTCCCTGAGCGGGAGATGAGTTCCCAGAGAGCAGGGCTTTACTCGTGGGCAGACTGGGCAGGAGAAGCCCCTAGTGGGAGGATGCCTCTCTCGCCAGAGCTTGGAACAGACTCATTCTAAGCAGCTCAGGGCGGGGCCATCTGAGAAGAGGAAACTCTTAAAGTGAAAGCAGTTAATAACAGACAGGATGCAAGGGGCAGGAGAATGAGAAACAGCCAGGGAACCTGCAATACAGGCTCCTGGGAGCGGCAAACACTGGCAGGGCAGGGGGAAGGCAGCGACTCAACTATATGACTGCCTGCCTGGCTCACGCCCTGGAGGCAGCAGTGGTGGTGGCTGCGGTGGCTGGAGCGAGTAGCCAGGCGAGCACAAGGGAAGTGCAGGCAAACACCTGTGTGCAGACCCTGAGAGGAGCCAAATGAGGAGTCGGTCCCTCCTCCGCTGTGGCAGGCATTGTTGTTGCTCTAGGAAGCCAGGCGGGCACATTCCTTTGGGCTGCAGCCTCTGCAGCTACAGGTCCCTCCCGCCGGTTCTGTCTCAGAGGCTACCTGCACTCGCCGCCCGCAGCTGCTTCTGAACTATTAAGCCCCAAAGCCTCTAACTCCTTTACTGGATAAAGGTTTTTCTTTTTCTGGGCTTTCACCTTCTCTTCCTTTCTCTCTCCCAGGGGCATCCTTTCCCCAATTCTCTCGCTTCCTCAGATCCAAGGTCTTTGGAAGGGCCTATTTCTTAATTATTTTCTCTGAGCTCATAATCTTTTACCCCACTCTGCTTCTGACATGCTGTACATGTCTCTCAGAGCTTACCTTTCCTGCTGCAGTTCTGGATCCTCTCCACTGAGCAGAGGGCCTCCTCTGGCGTTGGCGATGGTGTGGCATTTTTTCCCGGGTTTCTCGGTGCCATTTGTCCCATGCTATTGTCCTCGCCCACAGAAACACACACGGGACACAAGAATCCTTCTGCAGCCAAACTTTATTACATATTGATGAGGAAGACAAAGAAGCGTCAGAAAGGCACTGCTTAAATACCCCCTGGTGTGGCGTGTCCATGCCTGAATGGTTGCTTTACCCACAATCTCATACACCCCGGGGGTGGGCTTGTGACTTTGGTGCGCTTTTACTCCTGCACATGTGCACACAGCTTGTCCTTTGTTCAGGTGGCATAAGGCACCGCAGAACCCAGTGCCATCTTATGATGGTAAATGTTATTGCAGCTCTCCACAACATTGACCCACTGTAAATTTTCAAATGCCTTTGTGATTGTACTTGTACAAGGAATAGTTAAATCATGTTTGGCGTATTCATGACCTTGTTATTGTTTAATGTGTACATGATATATTGTTTGTGTCAAGTTGACAAGCAGTAGATTGTAGTGGCTTGTGAGACCATGAGCTGTGCACAGGCAGCCTGGTCCCCTGTAGAACACAGGCCTTGAAATCTAGTGATCCTAAGGGATGGAAGGTGTTCGGCCACGCCTCCTGGGCCCCTGGCTCCTTTTGCAGCTACAGGCTCCCACAGCACTCCCCCCCCCCCCCCCGCATATAGATGTGTGGCCATCAATCATCTAGGCAATTCCCCAAGCACCTGGTATTTTGTTTGGACTCCACCCCTACAGTTAACTGGCAACAGCCAGGTATGCTCCTCCCAACAGTTACCTGTCAAAAGCTAGGTAGACCCACTCCACTATAAAATGAGCTGTCTGCCCCCTCCTCTTTTTCTCACTCTCCTACTCTCTTGTTCCTGCCTCTATTACTCTTGGCACTTACTCCCCCTCTCCCCCCATCCCCTACCTCCCCCTCTAAGTATCCATGGCCAGCCTCTGCTTATCTACTCTCTTCTCCCTCTCTCTGCCTTTCTACATTAAATGCCTTAAAACCATGGACTGCATCTTCTCATAAGGACCTGCTGTGCTGGAGCAATGGAACAGGTCTTCCTCTAAGAACCCAGTCTAACCTCCTGCAGGGAGGCCTCTCTGTGCTCCACCAACCCAAGCCAAGCAGCTGACTGCACAAGCCAAGTATTCTCATTCTCCCATTAACCAGATAGAGCCTTCTCCATGCTGTTTTTCCTTTGCCCTGGGCTGGAGTCTACCCGTGGCTCCCTACTCCATTCTCAGCTCTTCTGCAACATTTAGCAGCATCTGCGGTATCCAAGACTGAGAACCCAATGTACCTGAACTCTGTGCGACACAATGACCCCAGATCTGGCTCTTCTGCAGCATCCAGTGCTGTCTGTGGTGCCTGAGATTGTGAAGCCAACTCCGACAGGTCTGCGGGACCTCAGACTGCACCTATCCCAGCCCCAGAGTGGGGTCCTGCGGGTTCTCACAGCTTGATGCCTGCCCAGGGGTGCTGTGTGGTGTGCACAGTCAAAATCCCTGAGTCTGCCTCACCCAGAGCCTGAGCACTGGGCCGGACGTGGGACACCATTTTTTCTAACAGTGGATATTCCTGCTTGTCAACTTGACTATAACTGGACTGAACTACAATCCAGAATTTGGAGACTCACCAGTGATCCTAATCTGGAGGCTGGGAGATACAAGTTTCTGACCTGGATCTAGGCATGGAGATCCTGAGGCATAGTGGCTATGAATTCCAGAAGATTAAGACAGGGAGATCCCTGAGTTCAAGGTCATTTGGGATTAAAGACTTGGTGGCACACACCTTTAGTCTGGGTCACACCTTCTGCTGGCGACCTACATAGGGACTTTGGAAGAAGGAAGATTTACTCGCTCTCTCTCACTCCTTCACCTGCTTGCCTTGTAGGGCTGAGTAACTACTGCTAGATCCTTGGACTTCCATACACAGCTGCTGCTGACCATTGTTGGGAGTTGGACTACGGACTGTAAGTTATCAATAAATTCCCTTACTATATAGAGACTATGCATAATTTCTCTGACTCTAGAGAACCCTGATTAGTACATGTGGATATCAACATGGGGACATATGACCAATTGTGACAATCAACACTGAGATACATGATCAAATGTGATTATCAACATGGGGACAAATAACCAAGAAAATATCAACACAGTTATCCATGACTACATGTAAATATTGAGATGGGGACACATGACCAAGTATGAATATCAACATGGGGACACATGACCTAGTGACAATAACAACATGTGGATCCATGACCAAGTGTGACTATCAACAGGGGGACACATGAACAAGTGAGAATAGCAACACAAGGATAGCTGACCATGTGCGTATATCAACACTGGGATACATGACCAAGTGTAAATATCAAAACAGGGATACATGATAGCAACACGGATATATATGACCAAGTGTGAATATCAAGGTAAGAGAAAAATAGTTGAAAGAAGCTTTAAAAAACATGAAAGGTAGTTGGATGGGATAGGAGACCTCAGACATTCTGCCTTCAATCTCTACCAGTTTTAAATTGCTTGTAGTTTTGTTTCTTTGGTATTCTGAGGTGGGAGTTGGCTACAAAGCAGCTGTGGAAGTCCTGGAATTTACACTGTACAGAAGCAGTGTAGAAATTCATAGTGATCTCTTTGCCTCTGCCTTCTAGATGTCGGGATTGGCGGCTAGCGCCACCACATTTCCTCGGTTTCTCTTCTTGCTTTATTTTTCTTTTTGTAACATCTTATAATCAAATTTTATTTTGTACACAATGTTTATACTTAGTACATAATAGTTTCAGAAGTAATTGCACAATACCAAACTACTTAAAATAGTTTGTTTATATTTACTTTGAGACCAAAAAAAAATGTTAGCAGATAAAAATGAAGAAATAAAAATTGAAAAGCATACCATTCCATATGGCAGCCACATGGGAATTCCACTCTGGTTGATTATCATTTTTTGTGGTATATTATTTACTTATATGTTTTCTGTGTATATAATTGTGAGAAACCATCTGGGAGTGTGCCTGTAAAGGTCAGAGGTCAACATCAGCTGTGTTCCTGTGTAGATCCTCACCTTAGTGTTTTTATAATTATTATTATTGTTATTTTTTACTCAGTCCCAATTGCAGCTCCCCTTCCTCCTTTCCTCCCAGGCCACTCTCACATCACTGTTCCCCATCATTCTTAACTCCATTGTTCATGACTACCTTGCCTTTGAATGCAAATATTCATGGACCAATTCAATCAATGGGCACTGTTCCCACAGACACTAATCTTTCCCTGAAACTACCCCCATTTATAAGTACTTCTCATGGTACACACTGTTTTGTTATGTACATGCAACACAGGGCACAGGGAGAGCTGAGGAATGTTCAGGAGGATATGGACAGAAGCTGATGACATTCTTGCAAACAGTATTCTCATGGTACTACAGGTTTATTGTTCCTGGATTGTGGCCCTCAACATTTCCATTCACTACTAGCATACTGTGACTGGTCTGAGGTTTGACCTACACACAAATGTTGATGCTGGGTGGGGGATGCTGAGATTGCTTAACAAATTTCAGAGTCCAGTGCTGTACCTCTTTTCATGACGTTTGAGTACATAACAAATGGATGAAAATGTTGGAGGAAAAAGCCTCTACTTGACATCAGGGTCCTAGATAAGGTGAGGCCCTGACTGGTGGGCAAGTCTGGTGGGATCACAGACCAGCAAGCCCAGCATAGTCATTAGCTTTATATCAAAGAAAAAGGCTGTCTCTACAAACAAAGCAGCCAACTCCTGAAGAATCTGTTGAATTCGAAGCAAAATACACTTTCTTGTGGGTATGTACAATGACTCCATACAGATATACATCTACTCACTAAGGACACCCATAGAAACAACAGACACCCATAAAAGGCCTCTGAAGGGAAGATGGACTGAAGTTCACAACTTCCCTGTGACTCTGCCTCTAAGCATCTCACCAACTCCTGCTGAAGCTACTCAGAAGACAATGGGTGCATCCTGCAAGTGGGACAAATGCTCAACCACAGTGATCACATATGTGCAACATATGGACTTGTTACATATTACTTAAACAATTGAGAGACTGATTCCTAAAGTCTCCTAGCACCTTTACTCTACTGGACAGTCTCAGGAGGGACAGCTGGTATTTTAAGATCTAACAATACAGATCATATTCGTTATACCTCAAACTTAGAGATGGGGAGTTCCTTTTGGCCTTTTGTATAAAGAACTAATTCCCTTTTATTTTAATGGACACACCCAGGCCAAGGTGACACTTTATTTGAACCTGAAGGCAATGGTAAAGGAACAAAATGCACCAGAGTTCCCCAGTGTAATTAGCTGCTCTTTATCCTGGGAGCTACCTTGATTATAGTGGTTGGTGCATTGCCAGTGACATCTCATCCAAAGCAAAAGGGCATGTATCCTCAGAACTCCCTCCCTCTGCTCTTTCCTCTCTCTATCCCATTCTTTCCCCTGGTTACCATTCAGAAAGAGAAGCAGGACCAGAATGCATGGCTGAGGATGTTTGATTCCCTGATTCCTTCTCTTACCATCCAGACTTTCTGATGCAAGAAACCTAGGAGTAGCCTCAAGGATTTTCTCTTTTTCTAGTCCCCATGTACCCACTCCCTACTAACTAATCTGTGGCTGAGAGGGTTTTCCTTTTATTGAGAACACCCAGAAACATGTAGTGTTTTATTAATTTGTGTGATGAGATTGTTTCTCACCTCTACTACACAGGGAGATTCTGTACCGAGAACAACCTTCAGGGCAAGTACAGTGTACTTCTGTTAGGTGTCAGTTGCTTTTCACAGCCTCTATATTCTCTAACCCTACTCCATAAACTGTTCCCAATTTGATACCCAGAGTCTGAGCAAAACAAACATAAATAAGGTTTTTTGTTTGTTTGTTTGTTGTTTGTGTTTTGTGTTTGTCCTTTTTAGTTTTCTGTGGGTTTTTTTGTGTTTTGTGTTTGTCCTTTATGCCTGCTTCCAGCACACAAACCACTCAGCTTCTACTAACCCACTGGACTATAATGATGTCTTACAATTCCATTTCCTCTGTTGAAATTTACATTGTGACTATATGATGTCTCATATCACACATCCATAACCTTGGAATGTGATACAAATGAGTGAGAGATTCCATACTCACCTCCCCAGATAACTTCCATTTGCCCCTCTGCCCTAGAGGTTGCCCCAGAGGTCATCCTTGAGAATCTATTCTTTGTGCACTCACAGTATCCAAGTTTATTCACATACATGTCCTTTGCCCATGAATCTCTGGACTCCTCTCCTCTTTCACTTCTAATCCCAAGCTCTCTTCCTGCTTTCCCTCCTATATGGACAAGCACACTGACTCACAAATTTGCTAAGGAAAATGAAGAAATCAGGGAAGACTTAAATCTCACCACCTTCATGAATACATGCTCCCCTTTGTCAGATGGACAGAGGCATTCTCACATACTCCAGGCACAGATGTTGTCCCCTGGGATTGGCATGTTCCAATTAGTATCCATGCTAGGATCTCTCCACCTTCCCTAATAGGTCCCCAGAATTCATGAGTTTTATCCATCCAACTACTTACAACATGTTGAGTGTTCGTTGCAAACATGAGAAAGGATCCCATGCCTGGCCTTCAGCATGTACCTGGGCTGGTGATGGTCACACTAAAACTGGGCCAGACTGCAGCACTGTACTTGACAGGAAGTCCTACCTGTGATCTGATCACCAAAGGACAAAATATTGTAAAAAGACAATGTGGCACTGTCTGATCATTTGTTTATTATTGGGATTCCATTTGCTTGCACCTTCCTGGGCTAAAGCCCTTCAACCTTCAATTGATCTTTGCCTCAGTCCTGAGACATCTTCAGAAAGCTTGTATAACTTTTTGGCAGGCCTATCCTGAAGAACATCAGGGTTACCAGGACTAATGGTAGAGATCATAAAGGATGCACAGGATGCTCTGTGAGCACAGTAAATGCAAAGAGTCCCAGAAGTTGAGTGCAAAATGTGCTTGTAAAGGGCTATGTTCTTGTCCCTGAAACTCTCATGGGGCTCCTTAAAACTGCTTAGAATCCTACTACCTCTGATATATTGAGATATCACAAGCCTTCTTATGTCTGTCATGGGCACTAACTTATACACACATATGTTTGGGGATTTCCAAGGGCCCCACTTGGCCAACAACTCAATCTAATATAATCCAGAACTGACACTGGAAACCTGGACTGTCTGTATGAGAAAGCCAGTGTAGAATTGATATCTCCCATTACTAGGATTCCTCCTTGAGATCTTCTTCATAGATTCCAGGAAGATTCCACTGCACTATGTTTCCACATGACCCCCCAGTTGCATCTCATTTCTGGCTGCCTCTCCCATACTTTATCCCTCCATTATATCTCTGACACCTAATTACCAATCCCCAGGGTGCTCCAAAAATCCATTCTATTTCCCCCTCCCAAGTAGATCCATGCACCTACACTAAACCTATATCTGGACCTAAACTCTCTAAGACTGAAGATTATAAGTTCATTTTCATTTACTCAATGGCTAATATATACTGATGAGTAGGTCCATAACATATTTATGTTTGGGGGTCTGAGTTACCTCATTCAGGAGGATTTTTTTATACTTTCATTCATTTGCCTAGAAATTTCCTAATGTCATTTTAAGAACATCTGTGTAATACTACATTGTGTAAATGTACCAAAGTTTTTTATTCATTTTTCTGTTGAGGGACATCTAGATTGTTTCCAGCTTCTGTATATTATGAAGTGAGCAGCCATGAACATGGATGAGCAAGTGTCCTTGTAGTAGGATGAAACATACTTTCTTTCTTTTTCACATTATCTCTTTTTTTTATTATATTATAGTATTTTTTAATTTTTTAATTGTATATTTTCTTTATTTACATTTCACATGTTAACCCCTTTCCTGGTTTCCCCTCCAAAATCACCCTGATTCTGTGCCCTCCCCTCCCCCCTGCCCAACAACCCACCCTCTCCCACTTCCTGTCCCTGGCATTCCCCACACTGGAGCATACATAGTACCTTTATAGGACCAAGGGTGAAGCATGCTTTCAGTACAGTCCTAAGAGAAGTAAAACTGTGTCTTGATGTAGTTCAATTCACAATTTTCTGAGGAACTATCATATTGATTTCCATAGTGTCTGTATATTATTGCACTCCCAAAGGCAATGGATAAGTGTTCTCTTTAAGCCACATCCCGGCCAGCATGAGCTGTCATTTATGTTGTTGGTCTTAGGTTCTTTGGGTTTGCATTTCCTCTTGGCTAAGGAAGGTGAACATTTCTTTGATTCTTAAACATGTCATGTCCTATTATTGAGAAGTGTCTGTTTAAATTTGAAATCAATGTTTAATTCTCTCATATTCTACACCACAACAGCATGTTTTCCCTCCTCTCCCCAAGTCTCTCACTCAACATCTTGCCTCACCCTGCCATCCACCACCACCTCTTCCTCCCCTTAAAAAAGAGCAGGCTTTCCAGGGATGTCAACTTAATATGACACAAGCGATTACAGTAAGAGCAGGTACCCCAAAGAACACTCAGCCATACCATATATGCAGATGATCTACGTCCCCCTCATCTCTTGTAGTCCCTATGAATCCTGGTCAGTTGATTCTGTGACTCCCATTCTTGCAGAGTCTCTGAGCCCTCTGATTCCTCTGATCCTGCCTTCCAATCCTCCAGAGGATTCCTGGAGCTCCACCTAATGATTGGCTGTGAGAATCTGCATGTGCTCCCGAAATGGCCCATAATTGCTGACTTTTCACCTTTCCTTTCCCCCCAACCTGATTCCTCCTGTTCCTAATCTTCGATAACCAGTTCCCTGTTGATCCTTGATTTCTATTGAATTCTCCATTCCCATGAGAATTCGTTGAGTCTTCCTATAAGCCTTCCATGTTATTTAGCCTCTCTAGGTCTATGGATTATACCATGATTAACCTTGACTTTACACTAATATCCACTTATAAGTGAGTACATACTATGAATGTCTTTCTAGGTTTGAGTTAGCTCACTCATGAAGAGATATTTTCTGGTTGCATCCATTTACCTGTAGATGAAATGATTGAATTGTTTCAAACAGCTCAGTATTACTTTCCATGTACTATAAATGTACTCACCCTTTATTTTTCTATGTATTCTTCAGATTAGGGACATCTAGGTTGTTTCCCTTTCCTGGCTATTATGTATAAACCTACTGTGAACACATCTGAGCAACAATTCTTGTAGTAGGAAGAAGTGTTTGTTGGGTATACGCCTAGGAGCGGTATTGCTTAGTTTTGGGTTAGATTGATATTCAATTTTCTGAGAAACATTCATATTGATATCCAAAGTGCTTGTACAAATTTGCACTCCAACCAGCAATGGAGGAGTATTATTGATTCACATCCTCACCAACATAAGTAGTCACTTGAAGTTTTCTTTTTTTAAACTTGGCCATTATTAGAGGTGTATGATAGAATCTCAGAATCATTTGATTTGAATTTCTCTGGTGACTAAGAACATTGATCAATTGTTTAACTAGGTCTCTGATTTTATTCCATTGATTAATGTGTCTGTTTTTATGGCAGTATCATGGAGTTTTTATTGCGTTATCTGTAGTAAAGCTTCAAATCAGGAATCAGGGATGGTGATACTTCCAGATGTTCTCCTACTGATCAAGATTGTTTTAACTTTATATATATATATATATATATATATATATATATATATATATATATATATAATGTGTGTGGTGAGGGTATAGATATAGATATAGGTGTAGATATAGATATAGGTATACATATGTATATATGTATATGTGTTTATGTATATATAGGTGTAGGAAATTGAATGTTCTTTTTGTCTATAAAGAATTATATTTGAATTTTGAAGGAGATTGTACTGAATGTGTAGACTGCTTTCAGTAGGATGGTCATTTTTGCTATGGTAATGCTCTTAGAGACCTATGAGTATGGGATATCTTTCCATATATTAATGTCTTTTTTAATTGGAAATTTTATTTATTTACATTTCAAACATTGTCCCTTTTTTAAGATTCCCCTCCTGAAACCCATTATCCCATCCTCCCTCCCACTGCTTCTATATTGGTGTACCCACACTTACCCACACATTCATACCTCCTCTCCCTTGCTTTCCCCTATACTCAGGAATTTAGTTTTCCCAAGACCAAGTACCTCTCTTCCTGTGGATGCCAGAAAATGCCATCCTCTGCTGCATATGCAACTGGAGCCATTGTGAAATCTTTGCTTGGTGGTTTAGTTCCTGAGAGCTCAGGGTTGTCTGGTTGGTTGAAATTGGAGTTGTTCCTATGGGTTGCAAACCGTGTCAGCTCTTTCAGTCCTTTCTCTATCTCCTCCATTGGGGACCCCGTGCTCAGTCCAATGATTGGCTGTGAGCCTCTGTCTCTGTATTTTTCAGGCTCTGACAGAGCCTCTCAGTAGACAGCTACATAAGGTTCCTGTCTGCAAGCACTTGTTAGCATCCACAATAGTGTGTGGTTTTGCTGACTGTATATGGGATGGATCCCCTGGCGGGGAAGTCTCTGGATGGTCATTCCTTAAGTCTCTGCTCTATACTTTATCTCTGTATGCCCTCCCTTGAGTACCAGCTTGCAATCCTACCAGCAATGGAGGTGTGGTCCTCTTCCTCCACATCCTATCACATGAATTTTTGATCTTAGCCATTCTGACTTGTGTGAGGTAGAATCTCAGGTCCCTCATGATTGGATTGGAACAGATGTTGTCTTCCACTCACTAGTGAACCTAAGATTGCATGGAGAGTCCTCTGGGGACTGTGGGGGTATCCACTGACTCCAGGTCCTAGGTGACAAGGTGCTGGCGCTGACTGGAAGGGCTTGCTTCTTTATTTAAATACTTATATTCTCTCTAGTATTCATGATATATATCCAAAAAAAATTTCAACTTGTTTAAGATTTTCTTTAAGGTTCAAAAGTCATCCAATCCTTAACAACCTATTTCCTTTTACAGACAAACTGTTACTACCTACTGCAGATACACAATTAACATGATATTTTCTTCCTCGGCCATGCAAAAAGAACTATGATGTGCTCCGAAGCAAACCATTGTGGGCTTAATGTTTGCTATCCACCCTATACAGACATACCCTGCTAGGTTTTGCTCTTCTATTACAATTACTCTATAGGTCTATCTCCACATGGTGCCTGCTGCCACAAATCCACCTGAGAAAGTGCCATCTCCTGACACCTATAGGCAATAAAGCTGCCTTCCTCCAAAAAAACTAATCTTACTTAAGACTCCTGAGACACATACTGAACCCTTCAAAAGACAGACTTGGGACCTTCCAGCTACAGATGAACTCTCTTGCCAAAGCCAAATGGCTGCTAAACTTTGGGGAAGTTACATGATAATAAGGAAAATGTAATATCTATCTAGATTAATTAATTGCTGTTTAAAACTGATGTTATTACCCTCAAATTGTACTACCCATGGAACAATTAATTGATTGTATAATCTCTTGCCTTCCCAACCCTAACCATCCTTACTACTCTGGCTTAATTGTGCTACTTCTTTAGGCTATATGTTTTCTTCTGATACTTCTATCCCACCCTAAATTTTCACCACAAATGACACAGTCACACAGTGATCTCCCTTTCTTATAAAGACAAAAGGAAGATTTGTGGGACAATGGGCTATGCACAGACAGTCTGGTCTCCATTCGAGCTGAGGTAGAACCTCAGTGGTGGTAATTTCCACAGAAGGCATTCCCTCATGGCTCATGGACCCCTGGATCCTGTATAAGTTACTACCCCCACAGCCCCCACAGCAGAAGCTGTGGCTAGTAGACAATGTCCCAAGCTTCTGACCTTCAGGCTAGACTCCTCCCAGTTACCTAGCAACAGTAAGATAATAAGCCCACTGTAAGAGGGGCTGCTTGGCCCCTCCTCACTCCTTCTCTCTCTCTCCTAATCCTTTCCCCTTACTCTCTAACCTCTAACTCTCTCTAACCTCTTACTCTCTAGCCTTTCTTCTTCTTCTTCTTCTTCTTCTTCTTCTTCTTCTTCTTCTTCTTCTTCTTCTTCTTCTTCTTCTTCTTCTTCTTCTTCTTCTTCCTCTTCTTCTTCTCTCTCTCTGTCTCTCTGTCTCTCTGTCTCTCTCTCTGTCTCTCTCTCTGTCTCTCTCTGTCTCTCTCTGTCTCTCTCTCTGTCTCTCTCTCTGTCTCTCTGTCTCTGTCTCTGTCTCTGTCTCTGTCTCTGTCTCTCTCTCTCTCTCTCTCTCTCTCTCTCTCTCTTTTCCCCTTCCCTCACCTTGGCCATGGCCAGTCTCTCTCTCTCTACCTTCTCTCTTTCCCTCTGCCTTTCTAAAATAAAGCTCTAAAACCATAGACTGTCTCTGTTTATCAAGGCCTGCTGTGCTTGGACAATGGGATAGACTTTCTTCCAATGAGCCATTTTTAATCTCCCTTCAGTGTAGGCTCCCCCAGCCTGAAGTGGACTGGTATAGACCATGCCAACACTGAGGTGGGGCCACCTGCGGTGCAGCTTTCTGACTTGTCGGGCTTCTTTTTGAAGTGAAAACTGCCCTGCTCTTCTGCTACCTGCTGAGAGGCTGAACCTGTCTTCTTGAGATGTTCCTGAGATAGCTGACTACCTGTGGAACTGGCAGACTAGTGCTAACAACTTGGCAACAATACATCAAGAAGCCTTGAGAACAGTGCTGACAGAATGGCTCTAGGCACCAAGAGCAGACTGGAGGGGGGGGGGATGGGCCTTCCCCATTTATAAGCACAGTTTCTGAGTAAAATCTGCAGGCCTTGATCAGGACCTTTGTCTTGGCACCATTATCTCTCTCAATGTCTAAATCTTTTTCAGCCCCAGCCTACCTCCCAGGTGTAGCCGGTTCAAGTAGGACACAGGCCAGTATACATCATATTGGCATCTGAGCCAGGGACCTTAGGAATGGCAGGAAAACCCTTAGGGAATCGATGTCCTGTATAGAGCTCCAAGGGAAGGGAAGAATCAGAGGATTGTATCAGGCACGGTGAGCAACAGGTATTTATGCTAGTGCTGGCTTTAAACCTCATTTGTTAAAAGTGTTGCTAGAGGTGTTGAAGGATATGGGCCAAGTTTGGGACAGTGCTAACCCAGCACTTTTTCCACTTAGGATTTGACAGCTAAATATGTGTGGGACTAGAAACTGTGAATCAGGTGGTTGTCCGCAGCTTTTAAAAGCTGTTTCAGGACTGGGTCATCTTGGGTGTGGAGTTGGCAGATACCTGCCAAGATCCCCTAGAGGACTCTCCATGCGATCTTAGGACCATCAGTGAGTGAAACACAACTTCTGTTCCAATCCAATTGCCGGGCACCTGAGACAGCATTAGGAAAGCAGGAAACCCAGCCTGACCAGGGTCATAAGTCCCTTCTGGTCAGCGCCAGCACTTGGTCACCAGAGTGCAGAGTCAGTGGACACACCCAAGGTCCCTAGAGGACAGCTTCTGAGACAGACCCGGTTTCAGGCTCCAGACATCCGGGCACCTTCCCTTCCAGAGGAGAGGTGTCTGCCCTGCCAGGAGGGCTTTGCTGGAGCACATGGGTAAGCCATCTTAGTTCCCAAATCCCTCTGATACTAGTCTGTACAGGTGAGAGCGTGGACTAAAGAAGATAACTTCTGTGACAGGACAAAGCAACACACCTTCTGGGACAGATCTTGTTTCAGGCCTTCATGTTCTGCCAGAAGGAAGATCTGAACGCCAGATATCTGTGCACCTTCCCTGTAAGAGGAGAGCTTGCCTGAAGAGCGTGCTCTGACCACTGAAACTCAGAGTAGAGAGCTAGTCTCCCAGGTCTGCTGATAGAGGCTAACCGAATCACAAGAGGAAAAATTTCTAACCAGAAACAACTAACTCCAGATATTACCAGATGGTGAAAGGAAAACGTAAGAATCTTACTAACAGAAACCAAGACCACTCACCATCATCAGAACCCAGCACTACCACCTTGCCCAGTCCTGGGCACCCAAACAAAACGGAAAAGCTAGACCCAGATTTAAAAGCGTATCTCATGATGATGGTAGAGGACATCAAGAAGAACTTTAATAACTCACTTAAAGAAATACAGGAGAACACTGCTAAAGACTTACAAGTCCTTAAAGAAAAACAGGAAAATGCAACCAAACAGTTAGAAGTCCTTAAAGAAAAACAGGAAAAAAACATTCAAACAGGTGATGGAAATGAACAAAACCATACTAGACCTAAAAATGAAAGTAGACACAATAAAGAAAACTCAAAGTGAGGCAACACTGGAAATAGAAACCCTAGGAAAGAAATCTGGAACCATAGATTCGAGCATCAGGAACATAATACAAGAGATGGAAGAGAGAATCTCATGTGCAGAAGATTCCATAGAGAACATCGGCACAACAATCAAAGAAAATGGAAAATGCAAAAAGATCCTAACTCAAAATATCCAGGAAATCCAGAACACAATGAGAAGACCAAACCTACAGATAATAGGAGTGGATGAGAATGAAGATTTTCAACTCAAAGGACCAGCAAACATCTTCAACAAAATTATTGAAGAAAACTTCCCAAATCTAAAGAAAGAGATGCCCATGAACATACAAGAAGCCTACAGAACTCCAAATAGACTGGACCAGAAAAGAAATTCCTCCAGACACATAATAAGAAGAAGAGCAAATGTACTAAAGATAGAATTTTAACAGCAGTAAGGGAAAAGGGTCAAGTAACATATAAAGACAGGCCTATCAGAATTACACCAGACTTTTCACCAGAGACTATGAAAGCCAGAAGATCCTGAACAGATGTTATACAGACACTAAGAGAACACAAATGCCACCCCAGGCTACTATGCCCAGCCAAATTTTCAATTACCATAGATGGAGAAACCAAAGTATTCCATGACAAAACCAAATTCACACATTATCCTTCCACGAATCGAGCCTTTCAAAGAATAATAACAGAAAAAAAAAACAATACAAAGACAGAAACCACGATCTAGAAAAAGCAAGAAAGTAATCCTTCAACAAAACTAAAAGAAGACAGCCACAAGAACAGAATGCCAACTCTAACAACAAAAATAATAGGAAGAAAGAATTACTATTCCTTAATATCTCTTAATATCAATGGACTCTATTCCCCAATAAAAAGACATAGACTAACAGACTGGCTAAACAAACAGGACCCAACATTCTGCTGCTTACAGAAAACCCATCTCAGGGGAAAAGACAGACACTACCTGAGAATGAAATGCTGGAAAACAGTTTTGCAAGCAAATGGTCTGAAGAAACAAGCTGGAGTAGCCATTCTAATATCTAATAAAATCGACTTTGAACCCAAAGTTATCAAAAAAGACAAGGAGGGACACTTCATACTCAACCAAGATAAAATCCTCTATGAGGATCTCTCAATTCTGAATATCTATGCTCCAAATGCAAGGGCAGCCATATTCATTAAAGAAACTTTAGTAAAGCTCAAACACACATTGCACCTCACACAATACTAGTGGGAGAATTCAACAAACCACTTTCATCAATGGACAGATCAAGGAAACAGAAACAAAACAGGGACACAGTGAAACTAACAGAAGTTATGAAACAAATGGACTTAATAGATAGCTAAGGAACATTTTATCCTAAAACAAAGGGATATACTTTCTTCTCAGCACCTCGTGGTACCTTCTCCAAAATTGACCATATACTTGGTCACAAAATAGGTCAAAAATATTGAAATTGTCCCATGCATCCTATCAGATCACCATGGACCAAGGCTGATCTTCAAAAGCAACAGAAATAATAGAAAGCCAACATTCATGTGGAAACTGAACAACACTCTTCTCAATGATACCTTCGTCAAGGAAGTAATAAAGAAAGAAATGCAAGACTTCTTAGAGTTTAATGAAGATGAAGCCACAATATACCCAAACTTATGGGACACAATGAAAGAATTTCTAAGAGGGAAACTCATAGCTCTGAGTGCCTACAAAAAGAAACTAGAGAAAGCACACACAAGCACCTTGACAACACACCTAAAAGCTCTAGGAAAAAAAAGGAAGCAAATTCACCCAAGAGGAGTAAACGGCAGGAAATAATCAAACTCAGGGGTGAAATCAACCGACTGGAAACAAGAAGAACTATTCAAAGAATCAACCAAAACAGGAGCTGGTTCTTTGAGAAAATCAACAAGATAGATAAACACTTAGTCAGACCCACTAGCAAGCACAGGGACAGCATCCTAATTAACAAAATCAGAAATGAAATGGGAGACATAACAACAGATCCTGAAGAAATAAAAAGCACCGTCAAATCCTTCTACAAAAAGCTATACTCTGCAAAACTGGTAAACCTGGGTGAAATGGACAAATTTCTAGAGAGATACCAGGTACCAAAGTTAAATCAGGATCAAATTAACGATCTAAACAGTCCCATATCCCCTAATGAAATAGAAGCAGTCATTATTAGTCTCCCAACCAAAAAAATCCCAGGACCAGACGGGTTTAGTGCAGAGTTCTATCAGACCTTCAAAGAAGATGTAATTCCAGTTCTTCACAAACTGTTCCACAAAATAGAAGTAGAAGGTACTCTACCCAACTCATTCTAATAATAATATCTTTATACTATTTGATATATAAAGAACTTAATAAGGAGCACTTCAAAAATATCCAATATCTTATTGGATATATAAAGAACTTAAGAAGGTGCACTTCAAAAATATCCAATATCTTATTGTATATATAAAGAACTTAAGAAGGTGGACTTCAAAAAATAATATAACTCCATTAAAAAATGGGGTGCAGACCTTAACAAAGAATTCTCACCTGAGGAATGCCAAATGGATGAGAAGCACCTGAAAAAAATGTTCAGCATCCTTAATCATCAGGGAAATGCAAATCAAAACAACCCTGAGATTCCAACTCACACTTGTCAGAATGGCTAAGATCAAAAATTCAGGTGACAGCAGATGCTGGTGAGGATGTGGAGAAAGACAAACACTCCTCCATTGTTGGTGGGATTGCAAGCTTGTACAACCACTCTTGAAATCAGTCTGGTGATTCCTCAGAAAATTGGACATAGTATTACCAGAGGATCCCACAATACCTCTCCATGGCATATATCCAAAAGATGTTCCAACTGGTAAGAAGGACACATGCTCCACTATGTTCATAGCAGCCTTATTTATAATAGCCAGAAGCTGGAAAGAACCCAGATGTCCCTCAACAGAGGAATGGATACAGAAAATGTGGTACATTTACACAATGGTGTACTACTCAGCTATTAAAAAGAATGAATTTATGAAATTCCTAGGCAAATGGATGGACCTGGAGGGCATCATCCTGAGTGAGGTAACCCAATCACAAAAGAACTCACATGATATACTCACTGATAAGTGGATATTTGCCAAGATACTTACAATACCCAAGATATAAGATACAATTTGCTAAACTCATGAAACTGAAGAAGAACAAAGACCAAAGTGTGGACACTTTCCCCTTTTTAGAATTGGGAACAAAACATCCATGGAAGGAGTTACAGAGACAAAGTTTGGAGCTGAGACGAATGGACGGACCATCTAGAGACTGCCATATCTGGGGATCCATCCCATAATCAGCTTCCAAACCCTGACACCATTACAAAGGCTAGAAATATTTTGCTGAAAGGACCCTTATATAGCTGTCTCTTGTGAGACTATGGTGGGGCCTAGCAAACATAAAAGTGGATGCCCACATTTAGCTATCACAGTATCACAGGGCCCCCAATGGAGGAGCTAGAGAAAGTACCCAAGGAGCTAAAGGGGTCTGCAACCCTACAGGTGGAAGAACAACATGAACTAACCAGTACCCCCCGATGCTCGTGTCTCTAGCTGCATATATATATCAGAAGATGGCCTAGTTGGCCATCAGAGGAAATAGAGGCCCATTGGTCATGCAAACTTTATATTCCTCAGTATAGGGGAATGCCAGGGCCAAGAAGTGTGAGTGGGTGTCGGGAGTGGGGGGAGGGTATGAGGAACTTTTGGGATAGCACTGGAAATGTAAATGAAGAAAATGCCTAACTAAATAAAAAGCTGTTTCAGGTGAGAGGAATAGGGTTTAAAATAATGATACAAGCTGTTCTTCACAATCGAGAACTGTATCAGGCTAGAAGAATAGGGCTTAAAATGATGGAATAAAATAAAATAGAGGAAAATGGATTTTGAAACTCTTCCAGAGACAGAGAGAAAATCGGGGGACACCCTGCCTTTTTCTCTCTGGACTCTGTAGCAGAAGTTCTCTTCCCTCTTTGTGTTGTCTAGTGTCTGGTGCACCAAATCCGTTTACGTGTCAGTCCATGTGTTTTTTTTGTCTCATTGTCTGAATGACTGAATGTTCTGTGTTTCATGCTGGAAAATAAAAATGGCTAAGACTTTATCTGCTGGTTTAGCAGAGCTGAAAGTGGCCAAGCTTTAGCCAAGGATCAGGCCCAGCAGGGGAGCCACTGCTGGAAAAGATGCTTTCAAATAAAGGGAGTCTGCAGCCTCTTAGTTTTGGGACAAAAAAGCTGAGAGGTGGTTTTTTCCTGGAGGGTTCTCTGCAATTGTGATTAATGTGTTTGGCAAATGACAAAGTGCTTTTCTAAATCTTATAATTATAGCTAGAAATATTGAAATCATTTGATTGGTCTAAATGTATAAGACTCATATAGCTGCTGTATTTGTTTTTTTTTTTTTTTTTACTGGAGTAATATGCTCTACATGTCTTCATCGTAGAGTATTAGCTTATAAGTTATTGGGTGTGATCAAAAAGGTGTAACACTGGTTACTAGAAAGTTAGCTTTAAATCGGTAGCTCAGGTTGGAGTCTTTCCAACATGTGGCATAAAGCCGGCCAAAAAACTAGGCCTCTGAGGGATTCTTCTAGTTGAGATAATATTTAATGTGATTCTTACCCTAAAAGGTAGACTTAAAGATAAGATTTAAAGCAATGTCTCTTTTATGAAGCATTAAAATTTGCACTGTCATGCATTCATAGATATAAATTGGCAGCCAAACTTAGTAACATGATAGAAATGCCTCTAATATTTATTCTAAGGTGATAAATTGTTTTGAAATTGGGTTTTGCTTTCCCAAGGCTGTAGATATTATCCTAACGTTGCAAAAGAAACTTGAAAAATATGGTTAAAACTGCCAGTGTTCCACTGTCTGCCGCTTGCAGCTTGATCACAAATTTAAGATATTCTACTCATCCATATATTGTCAATTAAGATAATTACAAGTGTTGTCATCTTATGAGGGCACTAATACAGCTCTCTGTGGCCATAAAGTCATACAAAGCTCAGAGCAGCCTCTGAGAGGCTTGTGTGACTTTCTTTTGTTTTGCAGATGGTGTGCCTAGGGAGGTTCTTGAAACTTGCCTCTCCTTGTCTTCAGGGAAAATTCCTTTTTACCTAAAAGAACACTGTTGCAGACCTATCCAGATGTTGTTCTAAATGAAGTCCAAATTCAAAGTTTATAAAGGGTCAATCACAGTGTAGAACTTATAAAGGCATTAAAATCTGGCTTGCCTAATTCATGTAAAGTTACCATAGGATTAAAGGTTCATTTTTCCCTTGTATGGTAAAGGGTTTGCTTCTAGTTACCTGGTAATCACTGGAAATTTTTGCCTCTTTACATTATGTAAGAAAAAATTTTATTGTCTCTGCTTCTATACAAGAAGCTAAGAGTTTGAATCTTTCAGTATATATTGTTTTCTAAGTGGAAACTATTTTATTAGCTAATGCCTCTCAAGGGAAGTTTACTTCAAATCTTTGCTCTCACACAATGAGCTTTAAAGTTCTGGGGAGTAGTTGTTGCTCCAGAAAAGATTCAGAGGCAATATCTTTATAATATTTAGGGTTTTAGGTATACTATAAAATTGTGATACAGAAAATATAAGAATGAATAATTGATTTGCTTCAATATTTTATTTTCAAAAGCTTCCAGGAGATGTTAATTGGCTAAGGCCTCACCTTAGGGTCTTAAAGTGACTTAAACATTTGTCGGATGTTATCTTGAGAGACACAGATTAACTGGCAAGGGACAAAATGCTTTGCAGAAAATAATGAACAACCAAAGTTACACTCAAACAAGAATTTATCAGGGCCTAGGAAATAGGAGGGTTGTGGTATTGCATTATTCATGAGAAGGTCTGCAAGAGCAGAACCCCCTGGTGCTAGGTTTCACAAGGCTCAAAAGAAGTACCACAAATTGTGACTAGGGTGTGAAATCCTCACCTGTCATTAAGCTGAACCTAGGCAGGACTGCTTTATCTTTACTGTAAACATTTACCTGGTTCCTGTAAGTCCTTTTGAAGTCATTCCTTTGTTTTGTGTCAGGTAACTTCAATGTACTTTGCCTGCTGTGACATCCTACCTCCGTTATTTTCTGTACTATATAAGACTGGTGTTCACATTGTGACAATACATTCAGATTCTACAGAATCTCCTATGTTGATCTGTCTGTCATTTTCGCCGAGTCCTTGCCTATATGCAAACCAGAGACCCGTCCTATGCAGACAAGGGACCCAAGAGGGTCTGCGGCAGTAAAGCTTTTATAATTTTTATCAATTATAATCAATGGTAATTAAATATTAGCTGCTTATTTTAGTTATGCTTATTAAATGTGCCCACAGCAATTCTTTGGCAAGAGAAAACATTAATGTAAAATGATCTTTCTTTGCCTCAAAGCAAAGTTTTAACAAAGTTAAGCTTAACAAAGTTTAAGAAGGCTGTGATGCTAATAAAGAATTGTAAGATAAATTTGTATATTTTAGAAAAACTATAACAAAAACTATGTCTTAAGAACCTGACAAAGTGTCTGTTCCTTGCTCCAAACAGCAATTCATTTGGTTATTGCAGAATATTGATATTTGGCCTACTGCATACCATCATTTTAAAATAAAATTGATAATTACTATCTTAAAAATAAGTTGAAATTTGTTTTATGCATGCTTTTGTACCTTTTATAAGTTCATTCATGCATGCATCCCAATTACTGTGATTAAAAACAGCCCTTCTATGGGAGAAAAGTATATGTGAATTGGATCACATGCTTATTTTTTTGAGTTTCCTCCTGCTTCAGCACAGATAATTAAATTGTGTGTTGTAGATTGTATTTTAAAATGTTGAGTAATCAAGCTTTAACTTGAATATTTATCAATATATATCTCAGAGCTTACAAATGTTTAAAATTGTTCATCCCTCAAATACTATAAATTCTCAAATTTATAATTGTTTATGCATATACAACTCATAAGAGAAAATGCTGTTCTTTTAAGAAGACTGTTTTGGACAGTTAAGAATTTGTCCTGGGTTGCCTGGACAAGACCCCCAGGATTTGCTTTTGTGTTATAGAGACTTACAAAAGGCCTTAGCTAATAAAGGACTACAGATAGCTCCTGAGAAGATACAAACTCAGGATCCTTATAATTATTTGGGTTTTAGACTTACAAATCCAGCTGTTTTCCCCCAGAAGATAGTTATTCACAGGGACAACTTAAAAACTTTAAATAATTTTCAAAAATTGTTAGGTGATATTAATTGGATTCACCCCTATTTAAAGCTTACTACAGGGGAACTTAAACCTTTATTTTATATTCTTAAAGGGAGTCCTGATCCTACCTCCCCTAGATCTTTAACCTCAGAAGGATTGCTGGCCTTACAACTTGTGGAAAGAGCCATTGAAGAACACTTTGTCACTTATATAGATTACTCTTTGCCTTTACATCTGTTAATTTTTAATATGATCCATATGCCTACAGGATTGTTGTGTCAAAAGGCCCCTCTAATATGTATACATTTGAGGATTTCTCCTAAACGTAATATCCTGCCATATTATGAAGCAGTTAGCTCAGATGATCATACTTGGAAGGAAACAGGCACTAACTTATTTTGGTAAAGAGCCAGATATCATTGTTCAGCCTTACCACGCAGGACAAGATACTTGGCTGAAGCAGAACAGTACAGATTGGTTGCTTGTTCAAATAAGATTTATAGGAACTATAGATAATCATTATCCTCAAGATAGGTTGATAAAATTTTTAAATGAACTGAGGTGATATTTCCTAAAATGAATTCCTTACAGCCGTTATATAATGCTCTATTGATTTTTACTGATGGCTCCTCTAAAGGGTGAGCTGGATATCTTATGAATAATCAACAAATAGTCATAGAGACTCCAGGCCTCTCAGCTCAGTTAGCAGAACTGACAGCAGTACTGAATGTCTTTCAGTCTGTAAATGATGCTTTTAATATTTTTACTGATAGTTTATATGTTACACAATCAATTCCCTTATTGGAGACTTGTTTTAACTTTAACTTGTTTAATTTTAATATGCCAGCAGGATCTCTGTTTGCACAATTGCAAAACATCATTCTTGTTTGAAAAACATCCATTTTATATTAGTCATATACGAGCTCATTCTGCTCTTCCTGGACCTTTAGCTGCAGTCAATGATTACATCGACAGTGCTGTGGTAGCAGAGGCCTTAATTTCAGATCTTGTTGCTTTGGCTAGATGTGATCATGATACATTTCATTTCTCTAGCTATACCTTCAGGGTCAGACACAAGATCACTAAAGAACAGGCAAGAAAATATAAATATAAAACAATGTTCTAAATGTATTACATTACATTTTGTATTGTATTACATTTTCTCCAGTGCCAAATTTAGGAGTTAATCCATGAGGTCTTATGCCTAACTATATTTGGCAAATGGATGTAACTCAGTGAGGCTGCTGGCCTAGATCACTTGCTTTCTGTCTACCATGGCACTGCTGTCCCTGCCTTCTGCTTACCTTCAACCACGAGGCTACTACCATCCGTGTACCAGCTCGAACTCTCAGGCCAAGGCTGATCTGATCCTTCGGATCATTTCGAGTATCAGTTTCTTCTGCCAGAATGTCAGCACAGTGATGAATAGGTGAAGTCTCAAGCAGTAGGGTAGCGAGATTGAGGACAGCAGGGGGAGCGAAGGTCACTCATTCAGTCAACAAAAAGCTCTGATAATGTGTCTATCGGTCAGGGGAATGGTTGGATAATGTTTTCAAGATTGTTAGCCATCAGTAAGGGGGGCTGAACCACACTTTCTAGGGCATGTGCCAAGTTTTGTCTCAGAGTCAATTTATCTGTGTCCTTGACCAGAAGCCACTGTGTGCAGACAAGCAGGCCATCATACAGCCACCAGGTCTAACTTCTTACAAGTATGCCACAGGTCTTTTCCAGGGTCCCAATCTCTGAGTAAGAACCTCTTTGGCAATACCTTTGTTCTCAGTCACATCTAGGAGTTCCATAGCTGGGGAAGACATTAGGGTAGTCGTAATGGCATCCAAGGCCTCTTGTTCTTTATTTCTCTACATGAAGGGCTGTTTATCTCTTGAATTCAGCAAAACCTGGAAACCACAATCTGCAAAAGTCCGCAGTGCGCAGGAATTTTTCTAACTTGTTTTGAACTGGTCGGCAGGGGAATATGAAACACAGTCTCTTTTCTAGCTGCTTTGACAAGTAGGCCACCGGCCTCTTCTAAGGACTTGGCTTCTGTGTTAGCACCACTTTTACTATCTCTTTACTTTTAGCCACGAACAGGTGAAGGGTTTGGTCATGAGGAGGGCTCCTCTTCTTTTTGTTGGGGCAGTCTCTCACCCAGTGCCCTTTTTATTTACAGTAAACACATTGATCTTTAGCCAAAAGCTTTCTTTTGTTGCCAGGTACTATTTAAGCTCTCTAGTTTTCCTGACTTTTATGACCAGCATTTCATTTCTCTTATCTCTTTTTAATTCCATGGCTCCCTGTTTCTTACAGATCATTCCCAAGTGCTAGCATTATTAGCATGTGCCACTTTGCTGGGTTCTAGTTTTTGTTATTTACCTCTCTTTGCTCTTGTTTCTTAACTGTAATGGAGATCTCATGCAATGTTTTATATATATATATATCTTTTGTTCCTCCTCCTTGTCTTTGGTTCCTTTGGATGTTATCTAATTATCACATCCGTATCCTGTCACTCATCTTCTTTCATAGTTTGCCTCTACCCTGGTTTATCTTTCTGTCTCACTGCACATCTCTGATTCTGACTCTGGTCTCTGTCTTTGTCAGCCTCATGTTTTGCTAACTCTTCTCATTGCCTGTCTCTTATTTACTGGTTCCTCCTCTAAATATTTCTCATTCAGAGTATCTCTCTCATCTCAGACCTCTCTAATCGCCTTCATCTCTATTTTTACTTCTCCTCACTGTTAACCTCCCTATTTTCCACTGTCATCTATCTCTCCTGAGTCTGCTGAAGCTTTGCTCTTAGCTCTTCTTTGCAGACCTCTATGCTTCCTTCGTTTCTCTTCCTCTGCACTTTCTTTTCGACTTACACTAACTTTCTTACCGACTTACCCTGTCCTTCTTCTAACTTGTAACTTCCTGTTACCTAGGTCAGATTGTTGGGGCACTTTCTAGTCCCACAGAGACGAGACTCCCATCAGAGCCTGGCAGTTAGACTCGCAGGTGCTCCTTACCTGGGTGGGCAGATGTCTCCCTCGCTGGAGCTAGGAATAGATTTAGTGCCAGCAACTCAGGGCAGGGTTGCCTGAGAAGAGAAAACACATAGGGCAGGGAAGGGAGCGCAGTTCTCACAGCTGGCTGTACCAAGACACTGATATCTTAAAAGTGAAAGCACTTTTTCTGTTAACAAGATATGGGATTCAGGGGAAAGGGGAAGAGAAGCAGCCAGGGAATCTGTGGCACTCTTGGCTGGCCACTCCCACACTGTCTTCCTTTTCTTCTCATCCCCTTCAGCAGCCACAACATCCAGGGTCACTGACTTCTCAGGGACCATCCCTCTTTTGCTCTGGGTTTCCCGAGCTCATTTCTCCCTAGGTTCCAGGTCCACGGGCAGGACCACTGTGACCCGCTGGCTGCTCCCTGGAGTTAGAGTGGGAGGCAGAGCAGCTGAGGATCTAAAAGGAAGTGTTCAGCATAGGTATCTGACAGGATTCTTAGGCTTATTCCTGAGGGCATAGCTCAAAAACAGTCGTCAGTTGTTAGTTCAAGTCTGAACACAAAGAGACACGCAAGACACACACAGAAACCATTTTCAGGCAACCAGCATAGAATCACAGTACCACAGAAATGACAAGCACAAGCAAGACCATAAAGGGCATCTTACAGGAGATTTCCAGAGAAGCCTGACACTATCTGTTCCAGGCATATACTGAACCCTAGCTGCTTCTGGGTTGAGAAGGACTGTTTCAGATCCAACATCCCAGCTTGACACTGGAGCATCCTCCAGCGTTGTGGCCTGCAATGTTTTGGCACATCTCACTGTCACTGTGACCAACCCAAATGGACCTCTCTCCATAGGAAGGCACCCAGAATCTGAGACCGCCCTAAAACCAAACCAAGATAATCAGTCAACCCCTTGGGACCAAAACCAGATCTGAAACCAGACAAACCAAAAGCAAAACAGAATCAGAAGGTGGTCTAATGGAGGACACACAAGTGAACAAGGCAGACAGACACACAGACATACAGACAGAGAGGCAGGGAGGGATTCCACTTTACCTCTGATGTACGGTGTCTGTGTCCCAGGATGAAAACCACAAACATAAACAAGACAGCAACAGAGAAAAAAGACACCAGTATATCTATGCATGCTTGTCTGCACCTGGACTTGTACAACCAGCCAAACACGACTTCCTGGCAGGAGTCAGATTCCACATTGACCCCCTTCCACTCATGTAATGTCTTCCAGGGTTGCAGCTTGCAGGGCCTTAGGGCGTCTCTCTTCTGCAGCTACTAGATCCTCACGGTCCACAGTGGCAGCTGCCAGAATACAGAATACCAGAATACCAGACTCGAACCCACAATCTTAGAACTGATAAACCAAGACACAATGTGGGACTTGAACACACAATCTCAGAACTGAAAAACAAAGACACAAATTCAGCAGTGCCACACTTAGACAACAGACAACATACAAGACTCACACAAACAAACATACCTCCAAGGGGTCTTTCAGGGTTCCTGGGTGTCATGCAAATCTCAGTGGGACCTCCTAATGATAGAACCTAGTGGGGAAACCCCCACTCAATTCCTGATTCGGCGTGCACCCAGAAAATCACGAATAGACCGTCTTGATGTAAACACACGAGGTAGTTTAATGACAGAGCTCCGGACTGACATGCATCCCACACAGGAGATAACAGATGTCGGCCATGAGGCTCGAAAGCTAGGGGGGTTTATGGGGTAAGGGGCTTAGGGGTGTGGGATTCAGCATAGAGACACACTATTGGCTTATTCAAACATCAGCAGAAAAATTACATGTATGTGCAGTGTGTCAGAGTTCTGTGAGTTGTTGACTCAGTTCAGATAGCCCTGTTATGTTCCTCTTTATCCTTATGGTCAAGATGTTCCCAGGAATGTTTTAACTACGGGGCATGGCCAGGTTTGTTTTTCTTTATTCTCAGCCCCAGGCAGCCTCCAGGCTCACAAACAACCAGCAATTTCTGAGTACTTTATATGACTTACAGGTCTTGAAATTTCATCTTTCTTTCAAAATGTTATCCCACTTTCCAGTTGTCCTGCCACAAACACAAATATGTTCTCTCCTACTTCCCCTTTTCCTCTATGAGGATGTTCTCCCATCCACCCACCCTCTCCTGCCCCACTGCTCCAGCATACCCCTATGCTAGGGCATCAAACCTCCACAGGACAAAGGGCCTCAACTCCCATTGATATCAGACAAGGCCACCCTCTGCTACACATGTATCTGGGGCAATGGATCTCTCCCTGAACACTCCTTGCTTGATGGTCTAGTACTTTGGAGTATGGGGTGTTCCAACCAGCTGATGTTGTTCTTCCTATAAGGTTTCAATCCCCCTCTGTTCCTCCTGTCCTTCTGTCAGCTTTCCCACTGGGAGTCTAGCCTGATTTATGGCTCCAAGCATCCACATCTGCATTAATCAGTGGTTGGCAACTCCCCCCCCCTCAAGAAACAGCTATAACAGGTTCCTGTCAGCAAGCTCCCGTTAGCAAAGGCAACACGTTCCAGTTTGTTGTCTGCAGACACGATGGATCCCAAGGTAAGGAAGTCCCTAGATGGCCTTTCCTTCAGTCTCTGTTCCATTTTTCATGCCTGTCTTTTCTTTGGGCAGGACAATTTCTGGGTTAAAAAGGTTGAGCTGGGTGTGTGGCCTCATCCCTTGACTGGCGCCTTGCCTATCTACTTGAGGTAGTCTCTACAGGTTCTACCTCCTTTTTTCTGCACATTTTGACTAAAGTCATCCCCATTGGGTCCTGGTAGCCTCACATTTACCTGGCATCTGGGACCATCCAGTGGCTATCCACAGTTCCTGGCCACCCCTGCTAGATATTTTTGTTTGATATCCTGACTCTGTACATCTCTCCAATCCCCTATAATAACTGACAATGTCCTCCTTCTTTCATCCCCCTCTTCTATTCCTCCCAGTCCTCCCGAGATCATCCTGCTCTGCCCTCAATGCAGGACTGAAGTAGTAACACCCTCGTCTTTCTTCCTCCTAACTCCATATGGTCTGTGGGTTTTATCATGAGTATTGTGATATTTTGGGCTAATATCCACTTATGAGTGTGTACTCACCATGTGTGTTCTTTGTGTCTTGGTCACCTCACTCAGGAAGATATTTTCTAGTTCCAAACATTTGCCTGCGGATTTCATGAAGTCATTGTTTGTATTTTCCTGGTCAACTCTTTTTTATTTGATATTTTCTTATTTACATGTCAAATTCCATCTGTTTTCAGGTCTCCCCTCCAGAAACTGTGGATACAATGCCACAGCCTCTATGAAGGTGCTTCCCCCACCCACTCACCCACTCCCAACTTCCAACCCTGGCATTCCCCTATACTAGGGCATCTAACATCTTCAGGCCCAAGGGTTGCTTCTCCCACTGATGTCCAAGAAGGCCATATTCTGCAACATAATCTGCATTCTTATTGGGCTTCACATGGTCTGTGAATGGTACCTTGAGTATCCAAACTTTTGGACTAATATCCACTTATCAGTGATTGCATACCATGTGTTTTCTTTTGTGACTGGGTTACCTCACTCAACATGATATTTTTAAATTTCATTTATTTGCCTGCGATCCTTATGAAGTCATTATTTTTATTAGTTGAACAGTACACCATTGTGTAAATGTACCATAATTTCTGTACCCATTCTTCTGTTGAGGGACATCTGGGTTGATTCTAGCTTCTGGTTATTATAAATAAGTTTGCTATGAACATATTGGAGCATGTGTCCTTGTTATATTTTTGGGCATCTTTTGGGTATGCCCAGTGATGGAATAGATGAATCTTCAGGTAGAACTCATTTCCACTTTTCCAAGGAACCACCAGATTATTTTCCTAAGTGGTTTTACTTTGCAGTCTCACCGACAATGAAGGAGTGTTCCTCTGTCCCCACAATCACACCAGTATCTGCTGTCACCCAAGAGTTTGACCTTTGACATTTTCATTGGTGTGAGGTGGAATCTCAGGGTTGTTTTTATTTGCATTTCTCAAAATATGTTGAACATTTCTTTAAGTACTTCTCAGGCATTTGAGATTCTTCAGGTGAGAATTCTCTATTTAGCTCTGTTTTCCATTTTTAACAGGGTTATTTCATTCTCTAACGTCTATTTTCTTGAGTTCTTTCTAAATTTTGGTTGTTAGCCCTCTATTGTAGCCTCCCATAAGCCTGAAGCAGGCTGAGTGAGAACTTGACCTTGCTGCCACTAAGGAGATTATCTAGGGTGCAGCCTTCCTACCTAGATCACTCTATTGTTCTGCCACTGATGCTGTTCCTCTTCAAGATACTGATACCTGCTGAGAGGCCCCAGAGCTATTCCAGAGACTATGCCCTATCCTGCACATCATCACCTGCAGCTGGTTCCAGGCTCCAAGGATGAATTGGCAGGAATGTACTCCCCCCCCCCCTTTTATAAAGCGTGTCTGCCATTAAAATCTGAACCTTGATCAGAACACTGTATTAGTTCCATCTTCCTCTCATGGGCTAGTTTCCCTCTCTTTCAGCCCCAGCCTGCTATTCAGGTGTACCCGTCCTTGTGAGCTGCTGGACGGCTCCCAACACTCTATCAGATTGATTGGTTGATTTTCCCATTCTGTGGGTTGCCACTTTGTCCTCTTGACAATGTTCTTTGCCTTGCAAAACTTTTTCAATTTTATGAGGTCCCATATGTCAATTGTTGATCTTAGAACATAAGCCATTGGTGTTCTGTTCGGGAAATTTTCCCCTGTTCCCTTGAAGTCAAGGCTCTTCCACATATTCTCTTCAATTAGATTCAGTGTATTTGGTTTTATGTGGAGGTCCATGATCCACTTAGACTTGAGATTTGTAGAAGGAGATTAGAATGGATCAATTTTCATTCTTCTACATGTTGACCACCAGTTGAACCAGCACCATTTTTTCAATATGCTGTCTTTTTCCCACTGGATGGTTTTAGATTCTTTGTCAATAATCACGTGACCATAGTGGTGTGTGTTCATTTTGGATCTTCAATTCTATTCAATTCTATTCTTCCTGTCTCTGTATCAATGTCATACAGTTTATATCACTTTTCCTCTGTAATACAGCTTGAGGTCAGGGATGGGGTTTTGCCCAGAAGTTCTTTTATTGTTGAGAATACTTTCCTCTACCTAGGCTTTTGTTTATTACAAATGAATTTGAGAAATGATCTTTCAAACTCTGTGAAGTATTGCTTTGGAATTTTTATGGGGATTGCTTTGAATCTGTAGATTGCTTTTGGCAAGATGGCCATTTTTACTATATTAAACCTTCCAATACATGAGCATGGGAGAACTGGTCATACAGGTCTTTCATTTGCTTGATTAGAGTCACACTGAGCTATTTTATAATATTGGAGACAATTGTGAAGGGGGTTGTTTCTATAATTTCTTTCTCAGCCCATTTACCTTTGAGTAGAGGAAGGCTACTGGTTTTTTTTAGAGTTAATTTTCTATCAAGCCACTTTGCTGAAGCTGTTGATCAGCTCTAGGAGCTCTCTGGTGGAATTTTTGGGGTTTCTTCTGATACTATCATATCATCTGCAAATAGTGGTATCTTGACTCCCTTCTTCCCAATATGTATCTCTTTGATATCCTTTTCTTGTGGAATTGCTCTGACTAGAACTTTGAGTAGGGAGAGACTGGGCAGCTTTGTCTTTCCCCTGATTTTAATGTGATTACTATAAGTTTCTCTCCCTTTAGTTTGACATTGATGATTGGTTTGCTATATATTGCTTTTATTATATTTAGATATGAACATTGAATTTCTGATCTCTCCAATACTTTTAACATGAACGGGTGTTACATTTGTCAAAGGATTTTCAGTATCTAATGAGATTAGCAAGTTTTTTTTATTTTGTTGATATAATTTATTATATAGATTGATTTCCATATATTGAACTGTCCATGCATTCTTGAGTGAAGCTTACTTGATCATGGTGAAAAATTGTTTGGATGTGTTCTTGGATTCGATTTGCAAGAATTTTATTGAATATTTTTGCATTGATACTCATGAGAGAAATTGCTGTGTAGTTCTCATTCTTTGTTCTGTCTTTATGTGGTTTATGTGTCAGTGTAACAGTCGCTTCTTAGAATGAATTGGATAGGTTTCTGTTTCTATTTTGTATAATAGTTTAAAAAGTATTGGTATTAGGTTTTCTTTCAAGGTCCGATAGAATTCTGAACTAAAACTATCTGGTCCTGGGACTTTTTTTTGTTGGAAGACTTTAGAATACTACTATTTTCTTAGGTGTTATGGGTCTGTTTAGCAGGTTTATCTGCTTCTGATTTAATTTTGGTACCTGGTATCTGCCTATTGATTCTTTCTATAGTTCTCTTTGTTAGTACTTGGTTGATTTCAGCTCTGATATTGTTTTGATTTTTTTTTCCTGCAATCTTCAAGTGTTGGGTATATTGGCTTCTTTTCATTCTAGGGATTTCTGATTTGCTATTAAGCTGCTACTGTATGATCCCTCCAAATTCTTTATGGTGGCACTTAGGGCTATATGTTTTCCTCTTAACACTGCTTTCACTATGTCCTATAAGTTTGGATATGATGTGCTTTCATTTTTATTAAATTCTAAAAAGTCTTTACTTTATGTCTTCATTTCTGTCCTGACCAAGTTATCATTGAGTAAACAGGTGTTCAGTCTCCATGTATATGTAGGCATTCTGTTGCTTTTGTTTCTATTGAAAAACAGCCTTACTCTGTGGTAGTATTAATCTACTGTTCGTGTATCAGTTGAGGTTAGTTTTGTGTCTGACTTTATCGTTGATTTTTGAGAAGTTGCCATAAGGTGCTGAGAAGAAGGTACACTGTTTTGTTTTATAGTGAAATGTTCTGTAGATAACTCTTATGTCCATTTGGTTCATAACTTCTTTTAGTTTCATGTGCCTCTGTTTAGTTTCTCTTTCCATGATCAGCCCATTGATTAGAGTGGGATGTTGAAATATCCCACTACTATTATGTCAGGTTTAATGTGTGCATTGAGCTTCAATGATGTTTCTTTTACAAATGTGGATGCCCTTGCATTTGGGTCATAGATGTTCAGAATTCAGAGTTCATCTTGGTGGATTTTTCTTGGATGAGTATAAAGTGTCCTTTTTTTTTCCAGACAGGGTTTCTCTATGTAGCCCTGGTTTTCCTGGAACTCACTCTATAGATCAGGCTGGCCTCGAACTCAGAAATATGCCTGCCTTTGCCTCCCAAGTGCAGGGATTAAAGTCGGGTGCTACCACGGCCTGGCGAAGTGTCCTTTCCTATCTTTTTGTGATAACTTTTTGTTGAAAGTCTATTGTTTCAGTATTTGAATGGCTACTCCAGCTGGTTTCTTCGGACCATTTTTTTAGAGAATATTTTCCATCATTTTAATTTGAGATAGTGTCTGCCTTTGTCACTGAAGTGTGTTTCTTATATGCAGCAAAATTCTGGGTCCTGTTTAGATAATCAGTTTTTTAGTGTATATGTTTTTATTGAGGAAGTGAATCAATCGATGTTGAGTAATACTAGGAACCAATAATTGTTGCTTCTTGTCATTTTTGTTAGTAGTAGAATCATGTTTGTATATTTCTCTTCTTTTGTGTTTGTTGTGAAAATATTAATTCCTTACATTTCCTTGGGTGTAATTTCCCTATTTCAGTTGCACTTCTACTTCTATTATCATCTGTAGGTCTGGATTAATGTAAAGATATTATTTAAATTTGGTTATGTCTTGGTAAACCTTGTTTTCGCCATGTAACTTAATTAAGATTTTTGCTGGGCATAGTATCCTAGGATGGCATTTTTGTTCTCTTAGTGACTGTATGACATCTGATCAAGATCTTCTGGCTTTTAGATTCTCTATTGAGAAGTCTAGTGTAATTCTGATATGTCTGCCTTCAAATCTTATCTGACCTTTTTCCTTTATGATTTTCAATATTCTTTCTTTGTTCTGTACATTTGATGTTTTGATTATTATGTGACAGAATGAATTTATCTTCCGATCCTATCTGTTTGGTATTCTGAAGGCTTCTTATATATTTATGGGCACCTCTTTCTTTATGTTAGGGAAGTTTTCTTCTATAATTTTGCTGAAGATGTTTGCTGGCCTATTGAGATGGGAAGCTTCGCTCTCTTTGATACCCACTATTCTTGGGTTTATCTTTTCACTATATCCTACATTTCTTGAATATTTTGAGTTAGGAGTTTTTCCTTTTTTTATATTCCTTGGCTGTTGTGTCAATGTCTTCTGTGGTAATTTCTACCACTAAAATTCTTTCCTCTGTGTCTTGTATTCTGTTGGTGAGGCTTGCATCGGTGACTCATGGTCTCATCTTTAATGTATCTATTTCGAATTTTAGATGCTTGATTGTTTTGTTCAACTCCTCCACATGCTTATTTGTGTTTTCCTGTATTTCTTTCAGGGATTTATATTTCGTCTTTAAGGGATTCTAATTGGTTGACTGTGTTCTCCTGTATTTCTTTAAGGGAGTTATTTATGTCCTTCTTAATGTCATGTATCATCTTCATGAGTTATGAATCTAGATCTGAATCTTGCTTTACTAGAGTGTTGGGGTACCCAGGGCATACTGCAGTGAAAGAACTGTGTTCTGATGTTGCCAAATTGTACTGGTTTCTGTTACTAATGTTCTTACACTTGACTCTTGCCATCTGATTACATCTGGGGTTAACTAGACTGTCCCTCCTGTGATCATTTAATCCTGTGAAACTGGCTGTGTGTGATCCCTGGGGGTTGAGCTGAAACTGTGCTGTGGGCTAAGTAGGTTGGGATCCAGAACAGAAGCTCTGCTCCTGGCACATGTACAAACCAGAAGGTGTGGGTCACTGGCTTGGCAGTATATCTGAGTCCTGGGGTCCCAGGAATCCTGCTTATGCCGGGTATTGGGGCAGCATTTGGGGTCTCACCAGTGATTTCAGATGTGTCAGAGTACCTTAGGAGTCAAACTAGAACTGGAGTGTGGGATGAGTAGGTTGGCATCCAGACCAGACCCAGCTCCCAGCACATCTGCAAACCAGAAGGTTTTATTACATATTTTAATGTTTAAATTTGTGTGGAAACCTTCTGAGATGCTGGAAACCCATAAGGCTTCTATGGGAGTAACTATCTCTTTTACTGCTGGGGTTGAGGGCTGCCCCTTTTAATGTTTAAAGGCTCCAGTAGCCTACTGTCCTCATTATATATCGAGATACAATATCTTTTCAGTGGAAGCCTTTTCTATGATGGGGCAAATTTTCATAGGGGAATTAGCATCTGTTGTGTTGAGGGAGTTTTGTGGGCATTTTTCTCTCCAATGTTTTTTCTCTCCACTTTCCAGGAAGATTCCTTCAGTATTTACCATTAATCTGGTGTGATGTGGTTCCTAGATCTTGGGTTGCCAAAATCCACCTATTGTATGCCCCAGCAGGATAGTCTGTAATCAGAAATTATGCCTAACCATGTAGTGATTTTTAGAAGGAGAACTCTGGAAGTGGGGTTGGGGATTTTTCTTTCTAGGCTTGTTCTAGTTCTGAGAATAAAATCAGATAAGGGTTCTCCTGGATTTTGAGGGAGAGAAGGCAGGGAGAATGTGGGGTCTTTTGAAACTGAGGGCACAATAACACTGTCCCAATCTTGATTTGCACGTATATGGACTTGTTCATAATAAGCTAGTGGCTGTGTTGCTTTCCATGCTTCAGTGGAAAAGTACAGCAATACCTCTCCTGGAAATATATCCAGAAGATGTTCCAACTATAATAAGAACACATGCTCCTCTATGTTCATAGCAGCCTTATTTATAGTAGCCAAAAGCTGAAAAGAACCCAGATGTCCCTCAACAGAAGAATGGATATAGAAAATATGGTACATTTACACAATGGAGTACTTCTCAGCTTTTAAAAACAATGAATTTATGACATTCTTGGGCAAATGGATGGATCTGGAGGATATCATCCTGAGTGAGGTAACCCCATCACAAACAACTCACATTATATGTACTCACTGATAAGTTGATATTAGCTCAGAAACTTAGAATACCCAAGGTACAATTTGCTAAACACATGAAACTCAAGAAGAAAGAAGACCAAAGTGTAGGATACTTCATTCCTCCTTAGAATGGGGAACAAAATACCCATGTAAGGAGTTACAGAGACAATGTTTGGAGCTGAGACAGAAGGAAGGACCATGCAGAGACTGCCCCATCCTGAGATCCATAACATAATCAACCACCAAACGCAGACATTATTGCATATGCCAACAAGATTTTGCTGACAGGATCCTGATATAGCTGTCTCATGTGAGGACCTGCCAGTGGCTGGCAGATACAGAAGTACATAATCAGAGTCATCTATTGTATGGAACACAGGGCCCCCAATGGAGGAGGTAGAGAAAGTACCCCAGAAGCTGAAGGGGTCTATAACCCTATAGGAGGAACAGCAATATGAACTAACCAGTACCCCCTGAGCTAATGTCTCTAGCTGCATATGTAGGAGAAGATGGCTTAATTGGCTATCATTGGGAGGAGAGGCCCTTGGTCTTGCAAAAATTATATGCCCTAACACAGGGGAATACCAGAGCCAGGAAGCAGGAGTAGGTGGTTTGAGAGCAGGACGCGGGGGAGGGGTATAAGGGACTCTTGGGATAGCATTTGAATTGTAAATGAAGAAAATATCTAATAAAAAGAAGGGGAACTCTGGCTGTGGGGTTGGTTTTTTTTTTGTTGTTGTTTTTTGTTTTTTGTTTTTTGTTTTTTTTTAGCCTTGTTTTTGTTCTGAGAATAAAATCGGATAAGGGTTCTCCTGGCTTTTTAGGAAGAGAAGGCAGGGAGGATATGTGGTCTTTTGAACCTGAGGACACGATAACTCTGCACCAAGCTTGGGCTGTACATAGATTCCAGTTCTCTATCAGATTCACGAGTAGAACGGGAGATTTTTTTTTCATAATGCTCTACTTGCTGTTTTGCTTACATTGTTTCAGTGGAAAAGTCTTCCTTACCAATGAGTTCATCAGACCCCATGGGGTGTTGCCTCAATCCCAAATTTGCCTGACATGTTGACTAAATTCATCTTCAAATAGGTCCTCCAATTGCAAAACCATCAGGCCATGCAGTGAGGAAGAGCAAATATCTCTCCAGTCTTGGGGTGTGTTTAGGTTGGCACAATGGTTCTGTAGGTGAGATTTTATTCAGTGTGCATGAATGCCAACTTTCTTTGCTGCCGGCCTGAGTTCTATAAAGTCTGAGGCTTGGAATGGTTTCCAATTGATTGGTTTCATTCCACTGGGGTTTATATGAACTGGGACTGCTCTAGAGTTTTGGGACTTTAGTTCTGTATTGGAATCCTGAGTAGGATGGAAGATGGATTTTGTTTTCACAAGGCAATCAGGAAAATTACGAAGTTGTTGCAGGTAGAAAGTTGGGGGTAGGGGGACTATGCAGTTTGGAGGGTTTTTATCTAACCATTTTACATATCATTGGGTTTTGATGCTGGAGAACTTGCCTCTACCTCAGGAAGCAGACCTTCACCAAGCAGCTGATCTATGAAAGTCTCTCTACTCTGGCTCTATTTTGTCTTACTATCTCCCTTGCCTTTGACATACAAACACACACACACACACACACACACACACACACACACACACACACACACACACACATACATACTCCATCAGGCCTTGTGCTCCTTCTGGGTACAAGGTAATAAAGTGAAATGGAAGCTGTTTGAAAACAGCAAGCCAGAAACCCTACATAGATGTTCTAACTTTATTGGCAACAATGTAAAGGAGGAAAACCTCAAACCTGAGGAGGGGAAAATCGGTAGCAAATCCCATGGGAACACTGACATGGGGAGCATAGAAAAATTGCAATTTGGTCGTCCTTACTGAGAACCACATCTCTTCCCAGAGTGCCTAAGGGAAGATGGCCTAAACTACTAAGGAAAAGATGGCTACATTTGTGGAATAGATTCGAGTCACGATCCAGCTGTATTATTATCAACAGGTTGGACATTACTCCTCCTGATCTTGCTCCCCAAAAGATGTTGATACTCATGGTCCTGTAGGTTTGGATCTTCCTTCTCATGATGATGACAGTGTCAGAGTTATTCTGTCCATTCGTAGAGAACCTTTTGAAACATCCTCTTGTTTTTCCTTGGCCACTGCATTTTGTTCTCTCCTTTGGATATGGTGTCTTGCACAAGATGGGGATGGGTGGTATGAGGGTTGAGTGTCAAGTTACTGAGGTCTAGTGTTAGATTTTCCCAGGAGGATGATGGAGAGACTGCTTCAGTCCTAGGTCCCACAGAGACCCCAGATGTGTTCCCCTCACACATCTGGCAGTGTTGGCATTCACATCTGAACTTTGACTCCTCTGTTTCTCCTAGGGAAGAGGGTTTCTTTTCCTTGTCAGCTTTATGGGGTAACAGAAACCTAACACATTTCTTTTTCTTGAATTCAACTGTCTTTAGCTTCTTTTCAGGTGATTTTGAACTCTTTTGGTGTTGCTCTTCATCCATCTTCTCTAAGGAAAAAAAACATGTTAGAAACACAAAGGGTCTGTTGAAAAGAGCTCATGTTGTACACACTCCTGGAACACCTATACACACACAGATACACATTTTGGAAGGAGCCTCTCATGGTTTGAGAGATGGAAACGTTCATTTGAAACAGCTTCCTGCAGCTGTTTTTTGTTTTTGTTGTGTTGTGTTTTCTTGTGTGTGTGTCTGTGTGTGTGTGTGTTTTGCATGGCTTCGCTTTGTTTGTGGTACCAACTAGCCAAAAAGCAAAGTTTGCATGTGCAATTTGTATTTGTAATATATGTTTTAGCAAGGATGTGCCTGTAGTTTTGAGTATGTGTGCCATAAGAAACCCAAGGAAAGAATTACTGCAAGTGGTGCTGACAGATAACTATTTCTTAGCATTCAGATAACTGGTGTCTTTTGAAACAAACGGCCTCTTCTTATTCCTTTTTTTTTTTTTTGAGACAGGGTTTCTCTGTGTAGCCCTGGCTGTCCTAGAACTCACTCTGTAGACCGGCTGGCTTCAAACTCAGAATTCTGCCTGCCTCTGCTTCCTTTAAGTCCTTACTTGGAGGTTGTGTGCTCTCTGTACTCTGTGTGACCCACAGGTTTTTCTGTGATTTTTTTAACTCCCACTCCGTAATGAGACAAATGAAATACCAGAGAGGAGCAAAATGAACACAAGGAGAAAGTCACTGGGCACAGATCGAGGTTGGCCAAAGATGACCTATGTCTTCCCATCTTATATGGCATGGGTCAGACCCTGGAGAGCACATAATGCCACAGTGACAACAACAACACAAAGGCACAGACTATCTTTCAAGGCCTGTCCATGAAGCTAGTAGCTATAAAATCTCCAGAGACAGATGGATAGATATGGAAGTAATTCAACTGATGCATACACTCTTAGAATTTATGTATTTATAATTAGTAGCTAGCAATATGTATACACAAACACACACATGCATTTATGGATCATGTTCAGGCTTCAAGGCTCCAAGGGTTGATACATGGGAGAAAAGCTGACAGTGTTTTATCAGAGGGAAATTTGGCTCCTGGCAAGACCCTTGACCTCTCTGAAACATTTGCTACCTGCAATAAGACCTACTGTTCCCGAGTATGGTGCACATGAGGGCTGTGCGTTGAAGGAGTTTATTGGGAATGAGAGGACTTTCCCTTTGAAACTAAGGAAATAACTAGACTAGCATAGGAAGATTTGAAGTCAAATGTGCTTATGTACCTCCCACTCCCCAGTTGAGAAAACACAAAAGCAAAGTCCACATAGAGCATTTGGTTGGATGAGTTAAGAAGGCTTCACATAAGGAAATGTAAATCAGTTTGACCATTATGGAGATAATTTTTTGTTTGTTTGGTTTTGGTTTGGTTTGAGACACAGTTTCTCTGTGCAGCACTGGTTATCCTGAAAATTAATCAATCAATCAATCTCTCTCTCTCTCTCTCTCTCTCTCTCTCTCACACTGTACTTAAACTCAGAAATCTGCCTTCATCTGACTCCTGAGTGCTAGGATTAAAGGCCTATGTCACCACGGCCTCACCATTAAGGAGGTTATGGAGATCATTAAGGTGGTCAAATATTCAAAATAGAACTCCCACATAGTCCAACCAGAACATTCATCACTATAATGCAAAGGAGTCAATGCTACCGTGCTACAGTGATACCTGAATATCCACACTAACAACAAAACCCAAGTAATGGATTCAGCTCAAGTGCCAGTCAATGGACTAATTGACAGAAATGTGGTGCACTTACAAGAGGGAGTTTTCCATGATGGAAAGGAAGGAAAAAAACTACATTGAGGGAAGAGGGTGGATTTTGTGTGATAAGACCCAGATCTGGAAAGACAAATATCATGTGTTTCCTTTCATACGTGAATGCCATAAAAAAGTAAAGTAAGCTAAAGCCAATAAAAGGAGACAGATGGTTAAAAAAAGGAATAAAGGTGCTGTAGACAGAACCTTATAAGGAGTTGAGGAAGGATAATAAAGTAGTAAAGCATAAGGCCCAGGCACCATCAAGATGGGAGCAAGACAGAAACCAGGCAGGCATGGTGGAGGAGGAGCTAAAAGTTCTACATCTTCCTCTGAAGGCTGCTATCAGAATACGCCCAGGCAGCTAGGATTAGCATATTAAAACCAACACTCAAGTGGCACACCTATTACAACAAGGCCACACCTCTTAATAGTGCTATTTCCTGGCCCAAGCATATACAAAACATCGCAGATCCTTAAAAAGAATTTCCCACACCTGCAACTCCCCAAATCTAGCAAAGCAGACAATCTCCACACACAGTGACCAAAATTTCCAGATTTCCCTGTATCCAATAGCATTTGCCATCCAGTTGCAACTGTTTCTACACTTAACTGTCTTCCCAACATTTTAGGGATTTCTCCAGCTGCCCTGCATCTCTGGATGCTCTGCCACAGACTCTGAATCTCTCCTACCTCTCCGGTACTAATTCCTCTCATGCCCACTATTTCTCCAGATACCCTTTGATCCCAATGCCTCCTTGTCTTCAACTACCTGCTCAGGTAGAACCTTGTCAGAGAGATTGGCACTGAACATTCGATTTAAAAGAGCATTCAGTAGGGCCAGGCACTGGTGGTACACACCTTTGATCCTAGCACTCTGAAAGCAGAGGCACATTGATTTCTGTGTGTGCAAGGCTACCTGCTCTACAGATTGAGTTAGAAGACAGTCATTGTTATGTAGAGAAAATGTCATGCCTCAGACAGCAAGATAAACCAAAACACAACAAAAACAACAACAATAAAACTGTAGGCCCTGGCACTATAACCTGAAAGGTACAGAACTGACACACACAGTTGGCAGTAGCCAACAGCTTCAGATTAGACGTAAGCCCTGCCCAAAAGGAAGAAATCATGCCTGGTACTGGGAAGCTAGCCAAGTATACACAGCCTGGTGAAGTTATGAATATTATAGGAGATACTGCAACGAACATTTTATTGTAAACCAGAAAAATCCCCCAACTTCATTCTAGGTAGTTTTCTATGTACCCACAAGTAAGTGTAGTGCTCAACCATCACTGAAGGAAACGTCTCTTTGCAACAGACAGAGATCAATACAGAAAACTATAACCAATCATCATACAGAGTTGTGAAGCCAGGTTCTATATGATAAATCTACAACAAAACTCTTGCATCTTAGGCTCAGGGATCAATGTGGAAGAGGGGGCAGAAACACTGTAAAGCCAGAGGATTAGGGAGTTAGCTGTGAGTGTCTATCTCTTAGTAATGTCAGCAGATAGACTCATGTGGTCTCAGCAACATGACTGGAAAACTTTGAGCCGACAAAGTCAACACCAGTAGACATGTTAACACAGAGAGGGGCCAATCCTGCATAAAGAACTACAGGAAATTAAGGAATACCAAGACTAGGAGGCACAGTCTTCCCTGAGAAATGCCACACCAACTCAATTGGTTATCCAATACCAAAAGCTCTGCCTTGAAAAATGTTCCTGAAAGCAAATTTATACAGACTGAACAGGTTGTATGTATGCTTTTAGGATTACGTATACATATGGGAATATGATAAAGGTTAATGTAAAAAGAGGCAATGAATTTTAAAGGCATTAAGGAGGAATAAGCAGGAGGTGTGGGGGGGAAGCAAGGGAAGATAAAATGATGTAATTTAATCTCAAAAATTTTCTTTTTTTAAAAAGTGCATACCCATCATTCACCACTGGCAACCTGCTTTCTCCTGCTCTGCTTTCCTAACAGAAAACACTGCCTCCATCTGAAGGAGACATCAGAGCATGTTGATTCATTAACCTCAATGGTGATTTCTATAGACCACAATACTAAGTAAACTCAATGGGAGCTGGCATTTTCAACAGTGCCCTGGAACATGCCCAGCTCATTGTATACTTTCTGCTACACAGAGGAAGCTCCCTAAAAGGACACTGAATAAATGAAATACCTGCCATGGAGAAAGTATTCCATAAAGTACAGCCTTTGTTCCTATTGCCCTCCCTCCCTGATGGGTGAAGCTAGAGAGTAGAGAGTCAGTGCAGGAGTGGAGTATTTATCGGGTCACCATGAGCCACACATGAGCTGTGCAGATCAGAGACCTGGAAATTATTATCCAATGAGTAGGTGCCTCTCACTCTCTAGAGAGGTACCTGTAAGTAGTCATGATCCATACCATGATGTTGGGAAAGGCTTATAAAGATACTCTCCAACAGAAAGAATCAGCTAGGTCCCCTTGTCTCTTCTCCCCAAGTGCCTAGTCAACTCTCAGGCTCACTTTTGAAATGATTCAAATTCCAAGTTGTGCTGTGTTCAGCTGCAAATACTAGCAGCAGTGCCAATACCCTGAGAAGCAGGGACAATTTCATGGCAACTGCATCTCTCATAACTAACAACTGAGAGCAATGAGCATGGACTCCATATCCAAGAATGCACCCACACTATAATATTTAAGACGCTGGAGATAAGGGGAATGAAGTTAATTGAGAAACAGTGGCAGCTGGGCGTGGTGGCACACGCCTTTAATCCCAGCACTCGGGAGACAGAGGCAGGCGGATTTCTGAGTTCGAGGCCAGCCTGGTCTACAAAGTGAGTTCCAGGACAGCCAGGGCTATACAGAGAAACCCTATCTCGAAAAAACAAAAGAAAAAAAAAAACAACAAAAAACAATAACAGCAACAACAACAAAAAAAAAGAGAAACAGTGGCAATCCTGAGGTTATGGAATCACTCACAAGAATGGCACAGACTAAAACTGTGGTGCAAAGAACTCTGAAGCTCATGAGCTCTCTTTTCCATGCTTCAAATGGAAAATCCACATTGGTGGTAGAAGATGTGTCACACTGAGGGAACCATTAAGGTGGAGTTATAAATAGACTTAAGGATATGAAAAATAGCATCAAAATAATAAGAGCATCAAAATAAATGTTGCTTAAGAATAGAATCTGTTCTTTTTAAAAAAAAATCTTATTGAAAATTATGTTCTTTCTCACAGAATATATTCTGATTATGATCTCCCTTTCCTCCACTCCTCTCAGTTCCTCCATACACCCCTCCCATCCAGATCCACTCCCTTTCTGTCTCATTAGAAAAGAACGAGCCATTAAAAGATAGCATTCAATATAACAATATAAAATAAAACAAGAAAAAGTAATACCATCACGTTGAAGTTGGACAGGACAAAATGACAAAAGCAAAAGACAAGAGGCAGAGACCCACTTGTTCACTTTGTACTCAGAAGTCTCAAGAAAACAATAAAGCAGCAGATACAATATTTAGTCAGAGTGCCCAGTGTAGACTAGTGCAGGCCCCGGGGTGACAGATCAGGCAATCTGGACTCATATCAGCTTTGTTCACATTGATCTAGAGGGCCTTGTTCTCCTGGTACACCCCACGTACTTTGGACCTTACACTTTCTACCTCTTATTCCTTGGGGGTGGCCTGAATCCCAGGGGAAGCACCTGATACTGAGAACCCATTTAGAATTGAGTGTTCCAAGGTCTCTCAAACTATTTGTTAGGATCTGTCCCTTAACTTGATATAATAGGAGCAAGAATGAATGTCTGTGAAATATTTCTTCTTGATTAAATGCTTTATAGAATTCTCATATAAACTGAATTTATAGTCTCAAAAATACAATATTACATGTGCAAAAGAGAGGATATCTAGATTTGTAAAACTGTGGTGATGATAAGAATTATCCCACATGAAACTGTGTTTGGTTCAGACTGATTCTCACCTGTGTGTGCAGTTCGGCATATTTCTGTAATTACAGCTCTCAGAACCATATCCACTGTGGACATAGTTGTATGTTCTGCTCATTCAAACAAGGAAGATATGATCTACCTTGTCCTACCCATCAACTTGATTTTTGAGAACAAATAATCAGCAATAAAACAGAGGGCTGCTCAGAGTAATGTACAACAGGGGAAACCCTGAACAACTACAAAAGCATACCACAATGAGCCTTAGGACTGAGTGCTGTGTTACCCCGGTGAAAGGCAGTTGTAGTCAGAATGACTGTGTAGCAGGACAAAGCCAGCTAGCTCATCTGTGGGGAGAAATCTTTAAGTTACACATCCAAAGAAGCAGCTTGGTGGAAAATAAAAAAAGTCTTGCACAAAGATAGAGGATCTCTTGAGCCCTCCACTAGATATGGATGAGTAGAAAGACTTCCATAGAGGCTCCTGGATGTGATTGCTTCAGTGAGAAGAGTAGCATCCCACAGTATCCCCAGACCTGAATATACATGAGGTCTACAGCCACAATCACTACTGATGCAGCAATTTGACTTCATCCTGGGTTGCTAGGCATGGAACCCAGGGACTGGGCATTGTAGATATTTACTCTACAGTTGAAATACACCCTGGCCCTTTTCCAATGTAAAAGTGTTACAGGATGCCTGAGATTCCTGCATAAGTTATAAGGAGTTTTTGACATTCATGAATATCAAAGCAAATATTCTGGCCACAGTAAAATGGATATAAGCATCCTTGACTTCAAGTTCATTTGAGGTTTTTATAGGCAAGGACTGCTTGGTTGTTTGAATGAAAAAGGACCTTCAGGTCAGTGACACATTATATTTATGTGTGGAATCATGGTTGTTTCAGACAACACTTTACCTTAGGAATTTATGACAGATCTAAGTCATCAGAGACTAGTTTTTACCTAAAGTAGTTTTAGCAATTATGAATTCTTATGAATGCTTTCACAAGGTAGTATAACTATAGTTCAGAAACTCAAGACATACGTTCCAAGATAATTAAGCAATTTTCAAGGACCTGGGTTCATACTATCATACGGCATATGTTAGATAGAAACTTTCTATCTATGTAGATTTTCTCTGAGCTATTCTGATCAATGTTCTGCTCTCTTCTGAGCGTGAAATGGAGGAGTGAGATGCAAAACTGTTTCAGAGAAGAGGCTGTGATTAAAGATAGTGGCACTTGAGGCTTACTGGTGTCGAAAGGAAAGACTTAAATGTATCAACCGATAGCCTCAGCTCAGAGCACAGGAATGTGTCTCCTCAGTTTGCAATGGAATCCTCAAGAAACAGGGAGATGTTGGTTTCAACCCTTGTAGGGACACTCTTGAGGCCCACCACGTGACTGTGCTGGGTATTAGTCAGTGGACAGGAAGAGGAAGCCCAAGAAATGCATTCTTAGAGTTGTGTGGTTAAGGAAAGAATTTAGCGGTGACATGGCCTAACAAAAGTGAGAAAGAGTCAGCAGCATCTACTTCACCTGCAATCTAAGTAATACATCTACAAATGAACTGCTAAGCTATGGTTGAGGGACAACAGCCAAGGAGGTGGGAAGAATGTACAAGCCAGAAGTTCAGGATGAGGGCATTGACCTAGCATCCTGTACACATTGATGCTGCAGCCTATGAAATCTCAACACTATGTTTATGCAAACAAAGACTTACATCATGGTCACAATTGTCTACATGCCAATGTTGATGAGGGAAATTCTAGAAGCACCTATCTGCTTGGGAAAAGAGTTACAGACTTTTGGTGACTGCCTAGAGAGTGGCAATGAATTCTCTGCAAAGTTGAACACCATGATGATTTCCTCAAACTCACCTGGTAAGCCCTACTCCTATCCACATTGGAGAAACATGGAACAGATTCAGAGAGGTTGTGAGAATGTGTCTATCGATTTCTGTGTCCTCCTGTAGGTGCAACATATGTGCCTGTGTAACTACCGTAATCAAACAAGAAGAGGTCTTGAATTCAAGAAAGATTTGAGAGGGAATTCTGGAGCAGTTCACATAAGGAGACAGAGGGATGAAAATTGTATTAATATGCTCTCACCCATGATAATCTCCAAAAGAAAGAATTTAGGTTAAAGAATAAAAAACAATAAGAGCTTATTTCTTGCGTTCTATATAAATTGCTCCTTATCAGGTCTTCATTTGGAAATGTCAATCATTCATGAAACTCACGTGGAGCTTTCACCCCTGGACGCTTTTTCATAGTTGTTTAGTTAGTTTCTGTGAGACATGGTCTTTCTCAGTAAGTGGGTCTGACCAGGACCTCCCATAGTCCAGGCTGGCCAGAGACATACAGCAATCTGCCTACCTCTCTCTTCAGAAGGATGAAGTTACAGGCATAGGCCAATAATGCCCATATCCCTGTGATTTCAGTAAGAATTATGCAGAGTTCTGTAAATGTTCCTGTAACAGGCCCCTTAAATTTAGCTGTTTTGTTTACCCATTGAAATATTATTTGTTTACTTTTTCCTACTCATTCAGGAAGTGCTGAGAAAATCCCTTCGCATGGAAGTGGAACCTATTATCAAGTAAGTTTTGTCCTTTACCTTTGCTACTATCATGACAATATTTTCTGAGAGTTTGTGAGGCTATGGTTGACTGAGGTCTTCAGCCTTACAATGCTACACTGTGGTACTTAACATCAATACATCAACACAAATTCTAAGAGAATAAACAAAGAAAGGCTTGTCTGGAGGACCAGGCTTCTCTCTGAAACAGCATGTGAACAACACATGCAGATCTATAAATTTTGTGGATTGGTGAAAACCAACGCACAGAAGCCATCTGATAAGGCAATATGTGCTTAGGAGAGCTGGCTTCACAATCCGGGCAGAAGAACATGGAAGCCAACAGAAAACTTTGCTTTCAAATTTGGTCTCCAGATCCTACAGGAGAGCAGCCAATGAATTAGGAGATTCTCTGGGATCCTGTAGTGAGTGTCAAGACAGATCAAGAAATGTGTTCAGAATTTTCTTTCCTTAGGCAGTACTGATTCAGGCTGGGTAAGATCAAGGACATGCATGAGTATGACAGAAGGAATCGACAGAACTGCCATCAAATCTAGATCTTGAAGATGGTATAAGCAAACACTCAGAAGACTGCTTCCACCAGGATTTGGTTCCAGATCAATTGACTGTGGGATATCAAGTGAGAACTTTGGGCTCTGAAGATCACATCCTTAGCAAAGCAGGACACAATGGAGAGGAGGATACGTAGGTGTGTATATGATGGGAAACATGGATAGACTCATTGGGAGCAGACCCTGAAACTCCACCAGGGCACCACCAGGATGAATCCGCTCCCATCAAACCATTGCACAGCAAATGTTCTGCCCTTTACCTGAACTTGTTTATAGGAAAAAAAAAGGATGAAGGGGAATCCCTAAGAAAGTCAAACAAGAAAACTTGCCACAAACAGAAGCAAACATGGCTGTATCTGATAATAAACTAACTACCACGAGTTACTCCCAAGACCTACCTGTTGATGAAATTATCCACAGAGAACACAGGTAGCAACCCATATAAAAACACCCCCACTGCACAAGAATCTGAGGACTATTCTGAGTGACCACCTATGAACGACATTGCTTTTAATAGCCACGAGGATGTCAGTGTTTGAGATCAGAGAAACATAATACAAAAATGAAGACTGGAATCAGCTATTCCCCATAACACCACAGAATTCTGTGGTCAGCAACTCACCTACAAAGACTTGCATTCTCCACAAACAGGATACCTTAGGCCATGCTTCAAATCTACAAAGAAACTCTCAACAGACATGGATTAACCCACCCTGTTTACAGACAACCTGTTAGAGTGTGGGAGCTTACTTCTCTCCTGTAGCAGATCTGTCCTTTAAAGCAGAGCTGTCTACCCAACCATAAAACATCCCAGTTTAGGAGAGGTGTCCACTCAGCCCAGAAGGGAGTTGCAGGAGCATTTGCAGGAGACATCTAGGACAGGCAGGAGCCACAGAACTTCTGAGACAGACCACTTTTCGGACTCCAGATATCCGGGCACCTTCCCTGCCAGAGTAGAGGTGTCCACCCCACCTGGGAGGGAGGAGCTGGAGCATCTGTAGGAGACAACTTGGTTCCCAGATTCTACCAAAACTAGTCTGGACAGGTGAGAATGTGGACTACAAAAGCTAACAGCTTCTGGTACAGGCCCTGTCTCTAGCCTTCATCTTCTGCCTGGAGGCAAGTCTGAATGCCAGATATCTATAGATCTTCCCTGAAAGTGGAGACCTTGACTGCAAAGAGTGCTCTGACTACTGAAACTCACTAGAGAGCTAGTCTCCCAGGTCTGCTGGTAGAGAATAACAATCACAAGAGGAACAAGCTTTCACCAGAGACAACTATAACAACTGACTCCAGAGATTACCAGATGATGAAAGGCAGATGTAAGAATCTTACTAACAGAAACCAAGACGACTCACCATCATCAGAACCCAGAACTCCCACCTCAGCCAGTCCTGAGCACCCCAACACAACCAAAAAGCTAGACCCAAATTTAAAGGCATATCCCATGAGGATGGTAGAGGACATCAAGAAGGACTTTAATAACTCACTTAAAGAAATACAGGAGAACACTGCTAAAGACTTACAAGTCCTTAAAGAAAAACAGGAAAAAGCAACCAAACAGGTAGAAGTCCTTAAAGAAAAACAGGAAAACACATCCAAACAGGTGATGTAAATGAACAAAACCATACAAGATCTAAAAAGGGAAGTAGACACGATAAAAAAATACAAAGTGAAACAACACTTGAGATAGAAACCCTAGGAAAGAAATCTGGAATCATAGATTCCATCAGCAACAGAATACAAGAGATGGAAGAGAGAATCTCAGGTGCAGAAGATTCCATAGAGAACATAGACAAAACTATCAAAGAAAAAGCAAAATGCAAAAAGATCTTAACTCAAAACACCAGGAAATCCAGCACACAATGAGAAGACCAAACCTATGGATAATAGGAGTAGATGAGAATGAAGATTTTCAAATTAAAGGGCCAACAAATATCTTCAACAAAATTATAGAAGAAAACTTCCCAAACCTAAAGAAAGACATGCCCATGAACATACAAGAACCCTACAGAACTCCAAATAGACTGGACCAGAAAAGAAATTCCTCCTGACACATAATAATCAGAACAACAAATGCATTAAATTAAGATAAAATATGAAAAGCAGTAAGGGGGAAAGGTCAAGTCACATATAAAGACAGACCTATCAGAATTACAACAGATTTTTCACCAGAGAATATGAAAGCCAGAAGAGCCTGGACAGATGTTATACAGACACTAAGAGAACGCATATGCCACCCCAGGATACTATACCCAGCCAAACTTATAATTACCATAGACGGAGAAACCAAAGTATTGCACAACAAAACCAAATTCACATGTTATCTTTCCATGAATCCAGCCCTTCAAAGGATAATAACAGAAAAAAAATACAATAAAAGGATGGAAACCATGTCCTAGAAAAAGCAAGAAAGTAATCCCTCAACAAACATAAATGAAAACAGCCACAGGAACAGAATCCCATCTCTAACAACAAAAATAACAGGAAGCAACAATAACTTTTCCTTAATATCTCTTAATATCAATGGACTGAACTCCCCAATAAAAAGACATAGACTAACAGACTGGCTACACAAACAGGACCCAACTCTTTACTGCTTACATGAAACCCATCTTAGGGGAAAAGACAGACACTATCTCAGAATGAAAGGCTGGAAAAAATTTTCCAAGCAAATGGTCTGAAGAAACAAGTTGGAGTAGCCATTCGAATATCTAATAAAACCGACTTCGAACACAAAGTCATCAAAAAAGACAAGGAGGAGCACTTCATACTAATCAAAGATAAAATCCTCCAAGAGGAACTCTCAATTCTGAATATATATGCTCCAAATGCAAGGGCAGCCACATTCATTAAAGAAACTTTAGTAAAGCTCAAATCACACATTGCACCTCACACAATAATAGTGGGAGATTTCAACCCACCACTTTCATCAATGGACAGATCATGGAAACAGAAACAAAACAGGGACACAGTGAAACTAACAGAAGTTATGAAAAATAATGGATGTAAAAAATATCTACAGAACATTTTATCCTAAAACAAAAGGATATACTTTCTTCTCAGCACCTCATGGTACCTTCTACAAAACTGACCATATAATTGGTCACAAAACAGGACTCAACAGATACAAAAATATTGAAATCGTCCCATGCATCCTATCAGACCACCATGGACTAAGGCTGATCTTAAATAACAACATAAATAATGGAAAGCCAACATTCACGTGGAAAATGAATGAGACACTTCTCAATGATGCATTGGTCAAGGAAGGAATAAAGAAAGAAATTAAAGACTTTTTAGAGTTTAATGAAAATAAAGCCACAACATACTTAAACTTATCGGACACTATGAAAGCATTTCTAAGAAGGAAACTCATAGCTCTGAGTGCCTCCAAAAAGAAACTAGAGAGAGCACACACTAGCAGCTTGACAACACACCAAAAAGCTCTAGAAAAAAGGAAGCAAATTCACCCAAGAGGAGTAGATGGCAGGAAATAATCAAACTCAGGGGCGAAATCAACCAACTGGAAACAAGAACTATTCAAAGAATCAACCAAATGAGGAGCTGGATCTTTGAGAAAATCAACAAGATAGATAAACCCTTAGCTAGATTCACTAGAGGGCACAGGAAAAGCATCCTAATTAACAAAATCAGAAATAAAATGGGAAACATAACAACAGATCCTGAAGAAATCCAAAACACCATCAGATCCTGCTACAAAAGGCTATACTCAACAAAACTGGAAAACCTGGATGAAATGGACAAATTTCTAGACAGATACCAGGTACCAAAGTTAAACTAGGACCAAGTTACGATCTAATCAGTCCCATATCCTCTGAAGAAATAGAAGCAGTCATTAATAGTCTCCTAACCAAAAAAAGCCCAGGACCAGATGGGTTTAATACAGAGTTCTATCAGACCTTCAAAGAAGATCTAATTCCAGTTCTGCACAAGCTATTCCACAAAATAGAAGTAGAAGGTACTCTACCCAACTCATTCTATGAAGCCACAATTACTCTGATACCTAAACCAAAGAAAGATCCAACAAAGATAGAGAACTTCAGACCAATATCCCTTATGAATATCGATGCAAAAATACTAAATAAAATTATCGCTAACTGAATCCAAGAACACGTCAAAACAATCATCCATCCTGACCAAGAAGGTTTTATTCCAGGAATTCAGGGATGATTTAATATCCGGAAATTCATCAATGTAATCCATTATGTATGTGTTGTTCAGTCGAAACTGAACAACACACTTCTCAATGATACCTTGGTCAAGGAAGGAATAAAGAAAAAAATTAAGGACTTTTTAGAGTTTAATGAAAATGAAGCCACAACATAACCAAACTTATGTGACTAAATGAAAGCATTTGTAAGAGGAAATCTTATAGCTCTGAGAGCCTCCAAAAAGAAACTAGAGAGAACTCACACTAGCAGATTGACAATACAACTAAAAGCTCTAGAATAAAAGGAAGCAAATTCTCCCAACAGAAGTAGAAGGCAGGAAATAAACAAACTCAGGGGTGAAATCAACCAAGAGGAAACAAGGAGAACTATTCAAAAAATCACCCAAAGGAGGAGCAGCTTCTTTGAGAAAATCAACAAGATAGATAAGCCCTTAGCCAGACTCACTAGGGGGGCACAGGGACAGCATCCTAATTAACAAAATCAGAACTGAAAAGGGAGACATAAGAACAGATCCTGAAGAAATCAGAAGATGGAAAGATCTCCCATGCTCATGGATTTTCAGGATCAATAAAGTAACAATGTCTATCTTGCCAAAAGTAATCTACAGATTCAATGTAATCCCCTTCAAAACTCCAACTCAATTCTTCAACGTATTAGAAAGGGCAATCTGCAAATTCATCTGGAATAACAAAAAACCTAGGATAGCAAAAACTCTTCTCAAGGATAAAAGAACCTCTGGTGGAATCACCATGCCTGACTTAAATCTGTACTACAGAGCAATTGTGTTTAAAAACTGTATGGTAATGGTATAGCTACAGACAATTAGACCAATGGAATAGAACTGAAGGCCCAGAAATGAACCCACACACCTATGGTCACTTGATCTTTGACAAGGGAGCTAAAACCATCCAGTGGAAAAAAGACAGCATTTTCAACAAATGGTGCTGACACAACTAGTGGTTATCATTTAGGAGAATGCAAAGTGATCCATTCCTATCTCCTTGTGCTTAGGTCAAATCTAAGTGGATTACGGAACTCCACATAAAACTAGAGACACTGAAATTTAAAGGAAGAGTAAGTAGGGAAAAGCCTCAAAGATATGGGCACAGGGGGAAAATTCCTTAATAGAACAGCAATGGCTTGTGCTGTAAGATCGAGAATCTACAAATGGGACCTCATAAAATTGCAAAGCATCTATAAGGCAAAAGACACGGTCAATAAGACAAAAATGCCACCAACAGATTGGGAAAGGATCTTTATCTATTCTAAGTCAGATAGGAGACTAACATCCAATATATATAAAGAACTCAAGAAGGTGGACTCCAGAAAATCAAATAACCCCATTAAAAATTGGGTCTCAGAGCTAAACAAAGAATTCTCACCTGAGGAAATCAGAATGGCTGAGAAGCACCTGAAAAAAATGTTCAGCATCTTTAATCATCAGGGAAATGCAAATCAAAACAACCCTGAGATTCCACCTCACACCACTCAAAATGGCTAAGATGAAAAATTCAGGTGACAGCAGATGCTGGCGAGGATGTGGAAAAAGAGGAACACTCCTCCATTGTTCGTGGGATTGCAAGCTTGTACAAACACTCTGGAAATCAGTATGGTGATTCCTCAGAAAATTGGACACAATACTATCGTAGGATCCCACAAGATGTCTCCTGGGCACATATCCAGAAAATGCCCCAACTGGTAAGAAGGACACATGCTCCACTATGTTCATAGCAGCCTTATTTATAATAGCCAGAAGCTGGAAAGAACCCAGATGCCCCTCAACAGAGGAATGGATACAGAAAATGTGGTACATTTACACAATGGAGTACTACTCAGCTATTAAAAAGAATGAATTTATGAAATTCCTAGGCAAATGGTTGGACCTGGAGGGCATCATCCTGAGTGAGGTAACCCAATCACAAAAGAACCCACACAATCTGTAATCATTGACCAGTGGATATTAGCCCAGAAACTTAGAGTACCCAAGATACAAGATATAATTTGTGAAACACATGAAACTCAAGAAGATCCAAGACCAAAGTGTGGACACTTTGCCCCTTCTTAGAATTAGGAACAAAACACCCATGGAAATAGTTACAGAGACAAAGTTTGGAGCTTAGACAAAAGGATGCACCATCTAGAGACTGCCAGATCCGGGGATCCATCCCATAATCAGCTTCCAAACGCTGACACCATTGCATTGGCTAGCAAGATTTTGCTGGAATGACCCAGATATATCTGTTGTAGGACCTGCTGTGCTGCTTCTTTCAGCACTGCAGCCATTTTGTGAAGTGGGGAGGGTCCCTAAGGGCCACCCATTGGAAGACTTCTTTTTGATAGGTGAGTGAAATTTGAAGCTCAACCACTTTGGAAAGAGCCTGACACACACTACAATCAGAGGCTTGCCTACGCTCCTGGAAAATTCTCTCTGTTCAGAACACCCACAGTGACAGAGTCCTCTGTTTAAACTCAGAGCTATGAATCTGAAAGGCTGAGAGGCCATCATCCTCTTCCTGCCCTCCACAAGTGCCCTGAATTTCCATTCAGAATCATGGTCATTCTCACCACTCTATGTTCAGATCTGAACGAAGGTGAACCTACCTCTTTGTGGGTCTTTCTCAAATATTTTGACGGAAAAGGATGTCTGGGTATGTCAAGGAACAATGATTTCTTCAGAGTGCTTCCTGTATTTCTTATTGGGAGGTGTTTGGAATGACCGATTGATACCTTTCAGAGGGCTCTGTAGGGAAATCAGAGTTAAACATTTTCTATGAATGCTACAACCCATCCATTGCTAAGGAATGCACTGAGTATGTGAGCAAAGTTTCCCTGTATCCAGTCACAAGCCTGGTGCACCCTAGTCCTCAGGAGTGTCTCCTCTTAGCACTTCTTGGGTGCAAGGCTCAGATTGGGGCCTGTTGCCATATTTTTATACCAGTAAATGTCCCTATGAGATGAACATCTTGAAAATGTGCATTGTGTATATGCACCATCCCACGTGCTACTTGACACAGAACATGCCAGAGAGACACTTAACTCCCACACATTGCGGTGGAGGTTTGGGTGCATTATAGAACTCTGTCTGCTGAAGTACAGAATTTTACCCTGGGGATGTAAGCAATTGTCACTCTCAGACTTTACTCATCTCTTTTCATTCACACTGACAGTTATCTCTGTTCTTGTCCCACTCGACCCTTGTACATTCCTTACCTTCTCTTAGTATCTACTTAAGGAGCCTCTGGCCATATGTGAGATGCCATGCTTCTTCCATATGGTGAGTACCTTGCCCTACACCTGCTATGGACTAAACATGGATGTTCTCCCTGAGGGTTAATACCCATCCTGTAAAATCTTATCCACATACAACCTTCAACTGGAAATCCAGAGCTCCCACAAAGCTAAAAATCTCCTACCATTTGAGTTCATCAAATGCACAATGTGAACATGCACAAGAAAAATGATGTCTCCTGGGTTTTCCTATATGTGCATTTCAGCTGCTGGACTCAGTTTAAAAAACTGCTTGACTCGATGCAGACTCCCACAGCCAAACACTGGGCACAGAAAGAGCCGCATTTGAAGATCTCAATTGGATTCCTCCCTTTGGAGCTCAGAGATGACAAGCTAAGAAGGAGAGACAGGATTTTAGGAGCCAGAGGAGTCAAGGACACTAAGAAAACCCACCCACAGAATTAACTAAGCAGGCCTCACAGGGGCTCACACAGATCAAAATGACAATCAGGAAGTCTGTATGGGTCAGGGCTTGGTCCTCTGAAAATGTAGATATCAACTTGGTGATCTTGTGAGAGCCCTCAAACTGGGAGTGAAGGTGTCTCAGACTCCCTTGAGCTTGGGACTGCTTCCCTCCTACTGTGTTGTATCTTTCAGCTGTGAGAAAGTTTGTTCCTGTTCATATGAATCTTGTTGTGCCATGTTCAGTTGATATCCCTGGGTGACCTGCTATATTCTCAGCCAGTACAGAGGAGGAGTAGACATAGGAGAGGGAGGAGGATGACCTGGGAGGAGGTGATTGACGAATAAACAAGGTCCTGATATATTCTTTGGAAGGAGAAGAGAGAAATAAATAGAAAAAAAAATGATCACTAACACCGTGTATCTTTTTAAATTTCTCTTCTTACATTTTCCATCACTACTAACTTGCTTATGATGCCAGGTAAAACTGGAAACAACTGTGTGCTTTGTAATGTGGTTAGAATCTCTCATACCTTCACAGTTCTATTGTCATCTCTCATACCAATGCATACGTCTCGTTAGCCAAGATGTAGCAATCACTATTTATTGTGGACAATCTTGTTTAATCAATAGCCATAACAAGGATGTGAACACGTGCTTTCTAAATTCTCTGGCCATAACTTAAGCCTTCCAGGGCAAAGAGTATCTGATCGATTTTGTCCAGGAAAATATACCATTTCCTGGCCAATTGGTTTTCCATCAGTGCTGTGAAAATCAGCCACCTATGCTGTGACTTTAGGTCACTGAAATTTATTATATCCTCCACTCTAAGATTCAGAAGGCCTTTTGGAATAGGCCATACTCTCTGCCTTGGGTTAACAGGCCAGAAGAAATATATCCTTAGTACATCTCTTAGCAGAGGAGATCATGAAGAAGCTGACATGCCAGAGCTCACTCTGCCTGGTGTAGGAATTCAGCTCCTCCTACACTGTGGTGTCAGGACCCTGTACCATGCTGCCAAGCAGCTCAGGAGAGGGCTGGAGGGGCTCCCCAAGTTTACTCCTGTGCTCTGATTTCAGTCTGCTCCAGCACCCCCTCAAAGCATTATCTTTCTGTGATGAGGTCAGGCCAGCTGCTGCTCCATGGTCCAACAGAGGCACTAAAGGGATGCTCATACATGTCTCAGGAGTGGCTGGCAGTTGCATTCCCTTCTGCTGATTGTTCTTGAAAAGTCCCAAGATATGTGACCCTTTCTCTTGTCAGTGACCACATATATGTCTGTGATAGTTCTGATCATTCCTGGTGGACTTTTCCCCCAAGACTTGGTTTCATATTTTTGAGAGGGCCTCACTGTGTAACCATAGCCGCCCTGAGCCTTACTGTATAGACCACACTGTCCATTAATTGCCTGCCTCTGCATCTTGATTTCTTTGAGGGCCAATTGTGGCCCATCAAATTTGGAAATCTTTTGTGATGGGGGATGTAGTAAGATACAAGGCACAAACTTGGATATGGAGTCTCTATTATCACAGATTCAAATCTAATGGCCTCCTTATACCCATACAACCTGTGGAGGTCCAGTTTCTTCAACCAGAGAAGGATCAAAGGTTCTCCACAGGGTTTGAGACCATTAGGTCACAGACATATCAGTAGAGAAAGGAAATAACTCCTCCTTAGGGAGGCCACACTTACCTGATGAGCAAACATCAAATATGAGCCTGGTCTCAAGAAACCCAATTTTCTCCTCACCTGATGGTTACAGACCACATTTCGCTGTCTATGAATCCTGTCCCACACAGCCTGGGATGCCAAGTGCTGCTTCAGTTCTTTCTGCTACCAAATGTTGTCCAATGGAAGGTGGCCTTGGGAGTAGACAGGCAGCTGAGCTCTCAGAGCTGAGGATCTAAAGACAGTGCTGATAAGCTGGGCCCTCCTGCACAGATCTCTCAGGAACTGGTGTCTGAATGTGGCCAGAGCTTCTGTGGAGATTCTTGAGAAGATTGGCTTTTTTCCTGCAGGGAGAGGGCAGTTAGAAAAAGAAGGAAAGACCAGAGGTCCTGATGGTGATCAGCTAGTTGCAGTGATGAACCAGCTATATTTGCTTTTTTTTTGGGGGGGGGGGAGCAAGTTCCACTCCTTGATTGAGGACTCAGAGGTCATAGGCCCCCAATCCCATTCCCAGCCCAGATGGACAGTGTGGCAAGACTGGGGAAACCCTGCCCAAGGCTCTGCTGTCTTGCTGGGAGTGATTGTGACAAAAGAAGTGTTTCCATGGTGCTCATTGTGACCTACCAGTACAGGAATGGAGAAACTGTTCATGAACTCTGTACTTGGGATGGTGGTTTAGGAGAAAATGTACATGGTTAAGGGCACTGAAAAGGACAGAGAATCTCTGTGTAATAGGCAGGGACTGCCTTTCTGTAGGAATCCACCACAGAGCACTAATTTCATTTGTTTCTTTTGTCTGTTTCTAAGAGTAACACAATGAAACTGCTTAGTGTTTCAGGCATCATCAAGCAGAATCAACTCTTAGCTTGCTGCTCAAACAAAGGTGTATGTCAATGTGAATTCCTAAGTAATCATTTAAATTTGATGACTGCACTCATTTAGTGTGTGTGTGTGTGTGTGTGTGTGTGTGTGAAGTGCCCATATAAACCAGGCCAACCTCAAACACACTTTCCCACCAAGATGCCCTTGAGATTCTGATCCTCCAGCCCCCACATCCCAAATGCCAGAATTAGAGGCCTATCCCACCATGCCTGTGTTATGTGGTACTGGGGATAAAACAAGGACTTCCTTCATGTATCATAGGCATCAGTGTATCAAAGGACCTGCAGTCCCTGCCTCCAAATGGCTTCGTAGGTATAGAAATCAAGGGTTTCTTCACAAGAGTGCATACATGAATACCACTGTACTTAGCCTATTCCACAGGCTGCAGGGTCATTGCTTGATCTCCTTTGACCTCCTCCTTAATCCCTTCCTTAGGAAAACAGAACCTTTGAAGAGGCAGGCATCATCTATGAGGGACAACATTACATTGCAACCAACTGATGGCAGCACCATTAAGGTTATGCTCATTTTCTCCTTACCATTTCTGCTTGGCATCAGGAAGTGGAGCATGGAGGACTGTGCCATGCTGTACCCAGTGGAGGATAGAACAGGCCCTAGAAGATCCATGCAGAGCTAGGCAGGTTAGATATTAAGTGTTGTGTTCTGTTTTCATCTGCTATTGACACCCAGCTCCACATCTGCATCTCCATCTTGGTGATGGTCCTCAGTTTCTAGTCTCCTCCCAGACTACTCTCATCTGACAATCTCTGGGACCCTGGATACTATGCATTCACTTGAACTCATGGTCATGTAATATTTGAGAACATGCATCTTCTCTATTCTCAGTAATTTTTGAAAGCCTCTACCATCTCCCAGACTGTCCCCAGAGCCTTAAAATCCTTCACTGTTCCCACACTCCTTTAGACAACCTGAATGTTACTAAAACCTACCAATTCTTCTTACCCACTGATGCTCCTCTTCCCCTGTTTCACTCATCTTTGGGCAGGGATTGATACACAGGGAAAACAGATGCTATGCAGAGACTGCTTCACAAAATGTTCTTGTCATTGATACTTGAACATAGCATGTTAGCAGGTATTGTGTGTGTATTTGAATTTGTATATATATATTTCTGTACCTGTGAATATGCACATGTGCACAGTAGCCTGGAATACCCAGAGAACAGCAGTGGATGGGATATTGACTTAATGTTATCCCATTTGAAAAACAGATGTTGACAGGCTGTAGCCTAGTGAGGTGTTAAAAAACAGAATCCACTTTCACAGTGTCCATGAAAGTTACCAAAATTGGAAAAAGGACAGAGGGGGGAGTATGTGACACCTTAGTGGAGTGGTCTGAGAGGGAAGCTTTGCCGTATCTCTACTGGACTTCGATAGGACACCATCTCAGCAGTAGCTCTGTGCAAGAAGAGACTGCTGATTTCAGGGAATGTGTTCCAGGCTCTCAGTGTGAAACGTGCAATGAAGGACCAGTTTCTCCTTTTCAATGTCATGTTTTACCTTTCCCTTAATATTTATGAAAAAGGTGGCAAGGAAACGAGTGAAAAGGAAAGAGGCCAATGTGATTGGAAAGACCAGAGAAACATTCTGCTCATGGAAACCATATCCTCACTAGCTGTCAAGGTTTTCATGACCTGCAGACAGCATACTGACTGTGGGTAAGAGAAAGTGCCACACCTGATGTTTAACACTCTGCTCCAGCAGCTGCATGCCTGTTCAGTGACATTCCCAGGAAGGAGAGAAGAATCTGTATGACAGGTTCAGAGACACAAGGAGCCCTCACCCATTTCATTCATATCCTCAGGATACAACACATTTGCTCATGGCAGCAAATGTCTCTGCTCCCAATGGTGGACATTTAAAAAGCTTGTCTGTGACATGTTCACTCACAGTCTGTCATTTTCAAACCACTTACACAAGCCATCTACTTGTGGAGAGGAACACAGAATAAAAATAAGGAGGTGGTGCTGATCCTGTGTTAGCACTGAAGCTCATTTCCCTGGTCATGGGTAACTTCATGTGTACCAGCATCCTCCTCCTCAGGCTCACTGTCTGTCTTGGAGCCTGGGGATATAATTGGCACCTAGGAACTATTATGAATTCTAAAGGAAAGAAAAAAGCATCAAATCCTCACTTGGCTTCTGAACACAATCACAGATAAGGTTGAAAGTCTGGCATCTTGGTATTATTGCCTGTCTATCTCTCAATCAATGCATCTCTTTGTATGTTTCCCTTCCTTTGTTTTAGAAACCTGCCTCCCTCAGTTTACCTAGGATAGCTATTAAGTGACTGCCTGTCTAAAAGACCCATTCCTTTCTAACCCTATATTTGCTCCCATTGAGGCTGCAGGCCCAGATGAAATCATTGTCCTCAACCTCAAGCCTTGTATTCTAGGAAGAGGAGAGCCTCACAGCACAAGCACTCATCCACACACTTGAGGCCAGTGATCCACAATGACAAGGCTGTACATCTCAAAGGAGCCTGGTCCACGTCAAGTGCCTTTGGAATTCTAATTAAATCTGCAGTTGCTCTTACAGTTTCAGACCTGAAAAGACAATCTGATCTTCAGGTCAGGCCAGGATGTGGTTAGACCTTGGCTGCTTTCCCAAGTTATTAATCTCTTTAAACTTAAAGTTTAAGTCAGAACAATGACACCTGGCCAAGAAGCCTTTATATCTTTCTCTTCCCAATATGACCTGGATCTCTCTCTCTCTGTTTCTCTCTCTGTCTCTCTGTCTCTGTCTCTGTCTCTCTGTCTCTCTCTCTTTCTCATCTCTTCAAGTGGTACTGAGTTGTGTAGCTGAGCCTAGAAGTGGTTGTTTCTGTAGTGTTTACTCTAAACTCTGGTGACAGTAGGGATGGGTGTATCTCCATGCCTCCCATCCAAAGCTACAGGATGAAGACTAGAGTTCATTCTCAAAGTATCAATTAGTTCTAGCATATGGACCACCAGGTAGCTACCTACCCAGTATATCCTCTCAAACATACCATTGTTAAATGTACCCCACAACCCAAAGTTCTTTGGACTAGTTAGGCCAGGAGAATGTTTCTTGGATTTGGACATTCACATGACTTTTTTTTTCTCAAAAGCTTGTGACATAAGAGAAAACAAGTAGTGTGATTGCAGGCTTTCTCTTCCCTGTGTGTCCCCTTGACTCATTCTTTAACTCTCTTCTCCAGCCCTGGAATACCAAACAAGCTGCAACCTTCCTTTCCCCTGGGAGGATCCCAGAGATCATTACCTCCTAGTCTCCCTCATCCCACTGGTGGATGTGTCTCGACCTCCATCTCCAGCAGGCTCTGCTAAACCATAAGTGGCACTTGCCAGAAAACCCAGTATCGAATGGACTGATTAGAGACCTTTTCCACTCTGTTCCAAAGATGAGACTGAATCTTCCAGGATCATAGCCAGCTCTGCTACAGAACACAGGTTCTAGTCTCCCCTGGTCTTCATAACCCTATCTGCTGCTGATCTCACCATGCATTGCCTCTTAACTTCAGTCCCCACTTGCCCAAACCTGAACTCTAGCAGTCACTTCCCGATAAGCCAAAGGCAGCAATAAGAAGGCCCACAACTCTACTACTGATCTTGAGATCCAATGCCAACAGTCTATTCCATGGCTCTGTAGCAGGAAACCTGATGTATCTGCTTTCTCTATCTAACCCCATGCCCAGTGGATCATAGATTCATTCATTCCCCTACATTACCTTCCCCAACTCTTCTCTATACCCCAGCTTCCAGACAAAGCAGGCATCCCCTTTGAACATACCAGTTGATCAGATTAAGAAAATAAGCAACACATAGCCACCACACTTGCTGAAAATCCAGAGAGAAAACTGAAAGCAAAGAACAAAACACCTGATCAATTACAAGAAAAGCAGATAGCAGCCTCAACAATTACAATTTTCCCAGTGCCAGCCTATGGATCAAAAAAGGGGTCCGGTGTCCTATCAGGGCTAAGGTCTCTGGGCTAGGCGAAAGCAGGGAGTTTGACTGTGTGCCCTACCACAAAAACCCCAGGTAGACGTCAGGTTGTGAGAAGACACAGGAATCGGGGTTGGGAAAGGTACAGTCTGAAGTCCCCATGGACATGCAAGAGTCGGTCTCAGAATCTCGGGCACCAGGGATGCAGCTGGGTACGAGGGAGCACTGGTTCTGGGATCACTGGGCTGGAAGGAGACCAGAGACATCAGGTTCTCAGTCTTGGACATCACAGACACCATGAATGTTGGGGAAGACCTGAGAATGAAGTAGGAGGGCACTGGTTGGCCCTGAACAGTTCCCAAAGGGAAAGGGACAGGGAGGAGAGAGCTCCAGCTGAGTCATGTGACTTGGTTGCTGGTGGGTTGTTTTGGTGGCAGCTATAGCTGGAGGGTAGGAAGGCCACAGGCAGGAGGTTAGATGAGGCTCATTAAGGGAAGACCTGCTACATTGCTCCAGCAGGGCAGATTCTGACGAGAAGAGAAGGTCCATCGTTTTAAGGCATTTATTGTAGAAAGGCAGAGATATGGAGAGTAGAGAAGCAGAGGCGACGTAGGGAGGAAAGGAAGGAAAAACAGAGAGATGGGGAGCAAGGGACCAGGGTAAAAAGAATAAGAGCAAGAGAATAAGAGAGGGAGCCAAAGGCAAACATCCCCTTTCATAGTGGTTCAGGCCTACCTAGATGACTAGGGAGTGGGTGTAACTGTAGATGTGGAGTTCAGACAGAATACCAGGAGTTTGGATCATTGCCTACACAACTGATGGCCACACACCTCTCTGCTTAGGGTGGATAAGCTGTGGGAGGCTGTAGTTGCAACAGGAGCCAGGGTCCCAGGAGGAATGGCTGGACACCTGCTATCACTTAGGGTCACCAGGTTCAAGTTCTGTGCTGAACAGGAACCAGGCTGTCAATGCGCAGCTCACCATAGACACCAGCCAGATGTGGAGACACCAGGGTAAAAACGAAATGAACAACACTGAGCGTGGTATGTCTCCATTTGAGCCCAGCTATCCTACCACAGCAGGCCCTGATATCCCAAAGACCTGAAGCACAAGAAAATACCTTAAAACTGCCTTTGTTGGTGTGATAGGAGTCCGTGAAGAGGCAATGCAAAAATCCCTTTACAAATCTAGGAAAATATCAACAGTGGAAGAAAATGTTTAGAACTGCTTAAAACCTAAACTAGGAAATAGAATCAGTGAGGAAAATTCAAACTGATGAAACTGTAAAAATGAAAAATATAGGAATTGAAACACCAAGCTTCATTAACAGAATATAAGAAATATAAGAGAGAACTTCTGGTGTCAAAGACACACTAGCAAATATGTACATCAGTCAAAGAAAATGTTAAATCTAAAAATAAGCTCCTGACATGAAACATCCAGGAAATCTGAGACACTATGAAGACATTAAACCTGTAAATAATGGGTAAAGAGGAAGAAGAAGAAAGCCAGGGCAAAGGCCCAGAAACTTTTTTCCACAAAATAGAAGAAAATTTCCTTAAGCTAAAAATGGTGAGGCCTATAAAGTTACAAGACACATATATATCCACCAGAACATAATAATAACCTAGGGAAAAAACAATGGTTTAGACATGAAACTTTTTAAAAGATATTTTCTTTATTTCTATTTCAAATGTTATCCCCTTTCCTAGTTTCCCCTCTGAAAATCCCCTATCCCCTGCCTAAAGCCTCTGATCCCCAACCCATCCACTCCCATTCCTGGTCCTAGAACTCCCTTATACTGGGGCATAGAGCCTTCACAGGACCAAGAGCCTCTCCTCCCATTGATGGCCGACTAGACCATCCTCTTCTACAAATACAGCTATAGCCACAAATTCCACCATGTATTTTCTTTGATTGGTGGTATAGTTCCAAGGAGTTATGAGGGTACCGATTAGTTCATATTGATGTTCCTTCTATGGGGCTTCACACCCCTTTAGCTCCCTGGGTATTTCTCTGGATCATTTATTGGGGACCTTGTGCTCTGTCCAATGTATGACTATGAGCATCCACTTCTGTATTTGCCAGGAACTGTCAGAGCCTCAAAGGAGACAGGTATATCAGGCTCCTGGCAGCAGGCTCTTGTTGGCATCTACCAAGGCTCTCGGTTGGTGGTGTTTATGGAATGGATCCCCAAGCGGGACAGCCTATGGATGGTTGTTTCTTCAGGATCTGCTCTGGACTTTTTCTCTATAACTCCTTCCATGAGTATTTTGTTCCCCATTCTAAGAAGGAAGGAAGTATCCACACTTTCTTCTTCCTTCTTCTTGAATTTCATGTGTTTTGGAAATTGTACCTTGGATATTCTAAGTATTTGGGCTAATATCAACTTATCAGTGATTCCATATCATGTGTGTTCTTTTGAGACTGGGTTACCTCACTCAGGATGATATACTCCAGATCCATCCATTTAGCTAAGAATTTCATGAATTCATTGTTTTTATTAGCTGAATAATACTCTAATATGTAAATGTACCACATTCTCTGTATCCATTCTTCTGTTTAGTCACATCTGGGTTCTTTTCAGCTTCTGGTGGTTATAAATAAGGATGCCATGAAAATAGTGGAAGATGTGTCCCTATTACATGTTGGAGCATATTCTGAGTATATGGCCAGGAGAGGTTATGCTGGATCTTCCTATAGTACTATGTCGAATTTTTTGAGGAACCACCAAATTGATTTTCAGATTGGATGTACCAGCTTAGAACCCTACTAGCAATGGAGAAGTGTTCCTCTTTCTCCACATGCTCACCAGCATATGCTGTCACCTGAATTTTTGATCTTAGCCATTCTGACTGGTGTGCAGTAGAATCTCAGGGTTGTTTTGATTTGCATTTCCCTGATGTTTAAGGATGTTGAACATTTTTTCAGGTGCTTCACATCCATTTTGTACTCCTCAGATGAGAATTTTTGTTTAGCTCTGTACACCATTTTTTAATAGGCTTATTTGATTTTCTGGAGTCCATCTTCTTAAGTCTTTATATATATTGGATATTATTCCTGTATCTGATTTATGATTGGTAAAGATCCTCTCCAAATGTTTTGGTGGCCTTTTTGTCTTATTTAGAGTGTCTATTCCCTTACAAAAGCTTTGCAGTTTTATGACATCCCATTTGATGATTATCGATCTTACAGCACAAGTCATTGCTGTTCTGTTCAGGAATTTTTCCTCTGTGCCCTTATCTTCTAGGTTTTTCCCCACTTTCTCCTATATAAGTTTCAGGGACTCTGATATTATGTGGAGTTCCTTCATCCACTTAGACTAGAATTTTGTACAAGGAGATAAGAATGGATTAATTCTCATTATTCTATGTGATTATCGCCAGTTGTGCCAGAACCATTTGTTGAAAATGCTGTCTTTTTTCCACTACATAGTTTTAGCTCCCTTGTCAAAGATCAAGTGACCATAGGTGTGTGGGTTCATTTATGGGTCTCCAGTTCTATTCCATTGATCTTCCTGTCTGTCGTTGTACCAGTACCATGCAGTTTTTTACCACAATTACTCTGTAGTACAGCTGTAGGTCAGGCATAGTGATTCCATAAGAGGTTTTTCTATTGTTGAGAATAGTTTTTACTATCGTTGGTTTTTTTATTTATCCAGATGAATTTGCAAACTGCAGTTTCTAACTCTGTGAAAAATTGATTTGGGATTTTGATGGGGATTGCATTGAATCCATAGATTGCTTTTGGAAAGATAGCCATTTTTACTATATTAATCATGCCAATAGGGACTCCTCGGAAATTAGGAAATTAGTCTGAACAGGTGAGAGGGTGCGCCAGAGAACCGGACAGCTTCTGGGACAGGCGGAAGCACAGAGCCACTGAGGCAGCACCCTTTGCGGGCCGCAGACAGCCGGCCACCGTCCGGACCGGAGGACAGGTGTCCGCCCGACTCGGGAGGCGGCCTCAGCCTCAGCAACAGCGGTCGCCATCTTGGTTCCGGGACTCCAAGAAACTTAGGAGTTTAGTCTGCACAGGTGAGAGTCTGCACCACAGAAGCTGACAGCTTCTGGGACCTGCCAAAGCAACACAGCTTCTGAGAAAGGTCCTGTTTTGGGCCTTCTTCTTCGGCCAGGAGGAGGTCCAAACACAAGATATCTGCGCACCATTCCTGTAAGAGAGCTTGCCAGCAGAGAGTGCTCTGAGCACTGAAACTCAGAGGAGAGAATCTGTCTCCCAGGTCTGCTGATAGACGGTAACAGAATCACCAGAAGAACAATCTCTAAACAGAGTCAACTACAACTACTAACTCCAGAGATTACCAGATGGCGAAAGGTAAACGTAGGAATCTTACTAACAGGAACCAAGACCACTCACCATCATCAGAACCCAGCACTCCCACTTCGCCCAGTCCAGGGCACCCCAACACACCCGAAAACCTAGACCTAGATTTAAAAGCATATCTCATGATGATGGTAGAGGACATCAAGAAGGACTTTAATAAATCACTTAAAGAAATACAGGAGAACACTGCTAAAGAGTTACAATTCCTTAAAGAAAAACAGGAAAACACAATCAAACAGGTAGAAGTCCTTAAAGAAAATCAGGAAAAAACATACAAACAGGTGATGGAAATGAACAAACCCATACTAGACCTAAAAAGGGAAGTAGACACAATAAAGAAAACTCAAAGTAAGGCAACACTGGAGATAGAAACCCTAGGAAAGAAATCTGGAACCATAGATTTGAGCATCAGCAACAGAATACAAGAGATGGAAGAAAGAATCTCAGGTGCAGAAGATTCTATAGAGAACATCGGCACAACAATCAAAGAAAATGGAAAATGCAAAAAGATCCTAACTCAAAATATCCAGGAAATCCAGGACACAATAAGAAGACCAAACCTACGGATAATAGGAGTGGATGAGAATGAAGATTTTCAACTCAAAGGTCCAGCAAACATCTTCAACAAAATTATTGAAGAAAACTTCCCAAATCTAAAGAATGAGATGCCTATGAACATACAAGAAGCCTAGAGAACTCCAAATAGACTGGACCAGAAAAGATATTCCTCCCGACACATAATAATCAGAACAACAAATGAACTAAATAAAGATAGAATACTAAAAGCAGTAAGGGAAAAAGGTCAAGTAACATATAAAGGCAAGCCTATCAGAATTACACCAGATTTTTCACCAGAGACTATGAAAGTCAGAAGAGCCTGGACTGATGTTATACAGACACTAAGAGAACACAAATTCCAGCCCAAGCTACTATACCCAGCCAAACTCTCAATTACCATAGATGGAGAAACCAAAGTATTCCACGACAAAACCAAATTCACACATTATCTCTCCACGAATCCAGCCCTTCAAAGGATAATAACAGAAAAAAACCAATACAAGAACGGGAACAACGCCCTAGAAAAAACAAGAAGGTAATCCCTCAACAAACCTAAAAAAGACAGCCACAAGAACAGAATGCCAACTTTAACAACAAAAATAACAGGAAGCAACAATTACTTTTCCTTAATATCTCTTAACATCAATGGTCTCAACTCCCCAATAAAAAGACATAGACTAACAAACTGGCTACACAAAGAAGACCCAACATTTTACTTCTTATAGGAAACTCATCTCAGAGAAAAAGATAGACACTACCTCAGAATGGAAGGCTGGAAAACAATTTTCCAACCAAATGGTATGAAGAAACAAGCTGGAGTAGCAATCCTAATATCTGATAAGATTGACTTCCAACCCAAAGTCATCAAAAAAGACAAGGAGGGACACTTCATTCTCATCAAAGGTAAAATCCACCAAGAGGAACTCTCAATTCTGAATATCTATGCTCCAAATACAAGGGCAGCCACATTTATTAAAGAAACTTTAGTAAAGCTCAAAGCACACATTTCACCTCACACAATAATAGTGGGAGACTTCAACACACCACTTTCACCAATGGACAGATCATGGAAACAGAAACTAAACAGAGACACAGTGAAACTAACAGAAGTTATGAAACAAATGGACCTGACAGATATCTACAGAACATTTTATCCTAAAACAAAAGGATATACCTTATTCTCAGCACCTCATGGTACCTTCTCCAAAATTGACCACATAATAGGTCACAAAACAGGCCTCAACAGATTCAAAAATATTGAAATTTTCCCATGTATCCTATCAGATCACCATGCACTAAGGCTCATCTTCAATAACAAAATAAATAACAGAAAGCCAACATTCACGTGGAAATTGAACAACACTCTTCTCAATGATACCTTGGTCAAGGAAGGAATAAAGAAGGAAATTAAAGACCTTTTAGAGTTTAATGAAAATGAAGCCACAACGTACCCAGACCTTTGGGACACAATGAAAGCATTTCTAAGAGGGAAACTCATAGCTCTGAGTGCCTCCAAGAAGAAACGGGAGAGAGCACATACTAGCAGCTTGACAACACATCTAAAAGCTCTAGAAAAAAAGGAAGCAAATTCACCCAAGAGGAGTAGACGGCAGGAAATAATCAAACTCAGGGGTGAAATCAACCAAGTGGAAACAAGAAGAACTATTCAAAGAATTAACCAAACGAGGAGTTGGTTCTTTGAGAAAATCAACAAGATAGATAAACCCTTAGCCAGACTCACTAGAGGGCACAGGGACAAAATCCTAATTAACAAAATCAGAACTGAAAAGGGAGACATAACAACAGATCCTGAAGAAATCCAAAACACCATCAGATCCTTCTACAAAAGGTTATACTCAACAAAACTGGAAAACCTGGATGAAATGGACAACTTTCTGGACAGATACCAGGTACCAAAGTTGAATCAGGATCAAGTTGACCTTCTAAACAGTCCCATATCCCCTAAAGAAATAGAAGCAGTTATTAATAGTCTCCCAGCCAAAAAAAAAGCCCAGGACCGGACGGGTTTAGTGCAGAGTTTTATCAGACCTTCAAAGAAGATCTAATTCCAGTTCTGCACAAACTTTTTCACAAGATAGAAGTAGAAGGTACTCTACCAAATCATTTTATGAAGCCACTATTACTCTGATACCTAAACCACAGAAAGATCCAACAAAGATAGAGAACTTCAGACCAATTTCTCTTATGAATATCGATGCAAAAATCCTTAATAAAATTCTCACTAACCGAATCCAAGAACACATTAAAGCAATCATCCATCCTGACCAAGTAGGTTTTATTCCAGGGATGCAGGGATGGTTTAATATACGAAAATTCATCAATGTAATCCATTATATAAACAAACTCAAAGACAAAAACCACATGATCATCTCCTTAGATGCAGAAAAAGCATCTGACAAGATCCAACACCCATTCATGATAAAAGTTCTGGAAAGATCAGGAATTCAAGGCCCATACCTAAACATGACAAGAGCAATCTACAGCAAACCAGTAGCGAACATCAAAGTAAATGGAGAGAAGCTGGAAGCAATCCCACTAAAATCAGGGACTAGACTAGGCTGCCCACTTTCTCCCTACCTTTTCAACATAGTACTTGAAGTATTAGCCAGAGCAATTCGTCAACAAAAGGAGATCAAGGGGATACAAATTGGAAAAGAGGAAGTCAAAATATCACTTTTTGCAGATGATATGATAGTATATATAAGTGACCCTAAAAATTCCACCAGAGAACTCCTAAACCTGATAAACAGCTTCGGTGAAGTAGCTGGATATAAAAAAACTCAAACAAGTCAATGGCCTTTCTCTATACAAAGAATAAACAGGCTGAGGAAGAAATTAGGGAAACAACACCCTTCTCAATAGTCACAAATAATATAAACTATCTCGGTGTGACTCTAACTAAGGAAGTGAAAGATCTGCATGATGAAACCTTCAAGTCTCTGAAGAAAGAAATTAAAGAAGATCTCAGAAGATGGAAAGATCTCCCATGCTCATGGATTGGCAGGATCAACATTGTAATAATGGCTATCTTGCCAAAAGCAATCTACAGATTCAATGCAATCCACATCAAAATTCCAACTCAATTCCTCAACGAATTAGAAAGAGCAATCTGCAAATTCATCTGGAATGACAAAAAACCTAGGATTGCAAAAACTCTTCTCAAGGATAAAAGAACCTCTGGTGGAATCACCATGCCTGACCTAAAGCTTTACTACAGAGCAATTGTGATAAAAACTGCATGGTACTGGTATAGAGACAGACAAGTAGACCAATGGAACAGAATTGAAGACCCAGAAATGAACCCACACACCTATGGTCACTTGATCTTCGACAAGGGACCTAAAACCATCCAGTGGAAGAAAGACAGCATTTTCAACAATTGGTGCTGGCACAACTGGTTGTTATCATGTAGAAGAATGCGAATCGATCCATACTTATCTCCTTGTACTAAGGTCAAATCTAAGTGGATCAAGGAACTTCACATAAAACCAGAGACACTGAAACTTATAGAGGAGAAAGTGGGGAAAAGCCTTGAAGATATGGGCACAGGGGAAAAATTCCTGAACAGAACAGCAATGGCTTGTGCTGTAAGATCGAGAATTGACAAATGGGACCTAATGAAACTCCAAAGTTTCTGCAAGGCAAAAGACACCGTCAATAAGACAAAAAGACCACCAACAGATTGGGAAAGGATCTTTACCTATCCTAAATCAGATAGGGAACTAATATCCAACATATATAAAGAACTCAAGAAGGTGGACTTTAGAAAATCAAATAACCCCATTAAAAAATGGGGCTCAGAACTGAACAAAGAATTCTCACCTGAGGAATACCGAATGGCAGAGAAGCACCTGAAAAAATGTTCAACATCCTTAATCATCAGGGAAATGCAAATCAAAACAAACCTGAGATTCCACCTCACACCTGTCAGAATGGCTAAGATCAAAAATTCAGGTGACAGCAGATGCTGGCGTGAATGTGGAGAAAGAGGAACACTCCTCCATTGTTGGTGGGATTGCAGGCTTGTACAACCACTCTGGAAATCAGTCTGGCGGTTCCTCAGAAAATTGGACATAGTACTACAGGAGGATCCAGCAATACCTCTCCCGGGCATATATCCAGAAGATGCCCCAACCGGAAAGAAGGACACATGCTCCACTATGTTCATAGCAGCCTTATTTATAATAGCCAGAAGCTGGAAAGAACCCAGATGCCCCTCAACAGAGGAATGGATACAGAAAATGTTGTACATCTACACAATGGAGTACTACTCAACTATTAAAAAGAATGAATTTATGAAATTCCTAGCCAAATGGATGGACCTGGAGGGCATCATCCTGAGTGAGGTAACACATTCACAAAGGAACTCACACAATATGTACTCACTGATAAGTGGATATTAGCCCAAAACCTAGGATACCCAAGATATAAGATACAATTTCTTAAACACATGAAACTCAAGAAAAATGAAGACTGAAGCGTGGACACTATGCCCCTCCTTAGAAGTGGGAACAAAACACCCATGGAAGGAGTTACAGAGACAAAGTTTGGAGCTGAGATGAAAGGATGGACCATGTAGAGACTGCCATATCCAGGGATCCACCCCATTATCAGCATCCAAACGCTGACACCATTGCATACACTAGCAAGATTTTATTGAAAGGACCCAGATGTAGCTGTTTCTTGTGAGACTATGCCGGGGCCTAGCAAACACAGAAGTGGATGCTCACAGTCAGCTAATGGATGGATCACAGGGCTCCCAATGGAGGAGCTAGAGAAAGTACCCAAGGAGCTAAAAGGATCTGCAACCCTATCGTTGGAACAACATTATGAACTAACCAGTACCCCGGAGCTCTGGACTCTAGCTGCATATGAATCAAAAGATGGCCTAGTCGGCCATCACTGGAAAGAGAGGCCCATTGGACATGCAAACTTTATATGCCCTAATACTGGGGAACGCTAGGGCCAAAAATGGGGAGTGGGTGGCTAGGGGAGTGGGGGTGTGTGGGTATGGGGGACTTTTGGTATAGCATTGGAAATGTAAATGAGCTAAATACGTAATAAAAATGGAATAAAAAAAAAGAAAAGGTACCATGAGGTGCTGAGAGGAAGGTATATCCTTTTGTTTTAGGATAAAATGTGTTGTAGATATCTGCTAAATCCATTTGTTTCATAACTTCTGTTAGTGTCTCTCTTTAGTTATTGTTTCTAGGATCTGTCTATTGATGAGAGTAGAGAGTTGAAGTCTGCCACTATTACTATATGAGGTGCAATGTGTGCTTTGAGCTTTACTATAGTTTGTTTAATGAATGTGGATGTCCTTGCATTTGGAGCATTGATATTCAAAATTGAGAGTTCTTCTTGGATGATTTTACTTTTGATGAGTATGATGTGCCCCTCCTTGCCTTTTTTGAAAACTTTGGGTTGGAAGTCGATTTTATTCGATATTAGAATGGCGAGTACAGCTTGTTTCTTCAGGACCATTTGCTTGTAAAATTGTTTTCCAGCCTTATACTCTGAGGTGATGTCTGTCTTTTTCCCTGAGGTGGGTTTCCTGTAAGCAGCAGAAAGTTGGGTCCTGTCTATTTAGCCAGTCTGTTAATCTAAGTCTTTTTATTTGGGAATTGAGTCCATTGATATTAAGAGATATTAAGGAAAAGTAGTTGTTGCTTCCTGTTATTTTTGTTGTTAGAGTTGGCATTCTGTTCTTGTGGCTGTCTTCTTTTAGGTTTGTTGAAGGATTTCTTTCTTGATTTTTCTAGTGTGTCATATTCTTTCTTGTGTTGGAGTTTTCCCTTTATTATCCTTTGAAGGGCTGGATTCCTGAGAAGATATTGTGTGAATTTGGTTTGGTCATGGAATACTTTTGTTTCTCCATGTATGGTAATTGAGAGTTTTGCTGGGTATAGTAGCCTGGGCTGGCATTTGTGATCTCTTAGGATCTGTATAACATCTGTATAGGATCTTCTGTCTTTCATAATCTCTGGTGAGAAGTCTGGTGCAATTCTAATAGGTCTGCCTTTATATGTTACTTGGCCTTTTTACCTTACTACTTTGAACATTCTCTATTCACTGCATTTGTTGTTCTGATTATTACGTCTCAGGAGTAATTTCTTTTCTGGTACAGTCTATTTGGAATTCTGTAGGCTTCCTGTATGTTCATAGGCATCTCTTTCTTTAGGTTAGGGAAGTTTTCTGCTATCATTTTGTTGAAGATATTTGCTGGCCCTTTAAGTTGAAAATCTTCATACTCATCAACTACTATTATCTGTAGATTTGGTCTTCTCATCGTGTCCTGTATTTCTTGCATGTTTTGTGTTAGGTTCTTTTTGCATTTTTCATTTTCTTTGATTGTTGTGTGCATGTTTGGTATTGAATCTTCTGCACCTGAGATTCTCTCTTCCATCACTTGTATTCTGTTGCTGATGCTTGTATCTATGGTTCCCGATTCATTTCCTAGGGTTTCTATCTCCAGAGTTGTCTCCTTTTGTGTTTTCTTCATTTTTTCTTCTTCCATCACCTGTTTAGTGTGTTTTCCTGTAATTCTTTAAGGGTTTTTTGTGTCTCGTCTTTAAGGACTTCTACCTGTCTAGCATTCTTCTCCAGTATTTCTTCAAATTAGTTATTAATGTCCTTCTTAAAATCCTCTACCAGCATCATGAGATATGATTTTAAATCAAAACTTGCTGTTTGGGTGTGTTGGTGTATCCAGTACTCGATGTCAGGGGTGTACTGGGTTCTGATGATGCCGAGTGGTCTTGGTTTCTGTTTCTAAGATTCTTATGTTAACCTTTTGCCATCTGGCATTCCCTGGTGTTAGATATTCTAGCTGTCTCTGGCTGGAGATTGTTCCTCCTGTGATTCTTTAGCCTCTGTCAGCATTCCTGGGAGTCCAACTCTCTTCTGAGTCCCAGTTTTCAGAGCACTCTCTGCAGGCAAGATCTCTTCTTGCATGGAATATGCACAGAAATTTGGAGCTCAGATCTACCTCCTGAGTCCTGGGGTCAGAGCCTTCTCTGGAGGCCTACTCTCCTCTGGTGAGGAAGGTGCCCAGGGGTCTGGGTCCCAGCTCTGCCTCCTGGCTGAGGATAAGGGCCTGAAGGAACCCTGGCCAAGAAGCTCTGTTGCTTCTGCAGTCCACATGTTCTCTTGCGTAGACTGGTCTCAGTGGTTCCAAGATTCTAGGTGTGCTAGGGTCTGCAGAATTTGCATCCAGGATGGCACAGGGCTGGTGCTGACAGAATGAACCCCAGCCACTGGTTGGGCAGGTTTCCTTTGTCCCTGTTCCTGCTGGCACAAAACCCTCCAGGGTTGTTTTTTTTTTTTTTTTTTTTTTTGTAACAGGGGTTGCATTCCACTCACCAGTGATCTCAAGATTATGGGTTTGCTAGTGTGCCTAAAGCATGTAGAGTCCTCTGGGAACCTTGGGACCCTCTGCCGAGTTTGTGCTCAAGGTGGCATGTAGCTGGTGTGGACAGGAAAAAACCCCAGCCACTGGTTGGGCAGGTTTCCTTTGTCCCTCTTCCTGCTAGCACAAAACTCTCTGGGATTTTTGTTACAGACGTTGTGTTCCACTCACCAGTGATTTCAAGATCCTGGGTGTGCTAGCATACCTAAAGCATGGAGAGCCTTCTAGGAACCTTGGGACCCTCCACCAAGTCTGCACCCAAGATGGCGAAGGGCTGCCGCTGTTGGGGCAAAACATAACATTTCTTTTTATACAAATAATGATTAGGCAAAAACTTCAATAATTATAAGAATACATGAAGTAAAATAAGATGTCTTATTATTACCTTAATTCTTCTCAATCTTTCCCCTCAGGATAACAAATATTTAGAAATACTAAATACTTGAAGTATACAAATAAAAATAAAAGGAGCATAATGAATATTTTGTTTTATCTGAGACTTTGACAGCATATTTAGAAGTAGATTTACAAACATGTTTGTATACCCATACATATAATACACAAAAAATATATAAGTAAGTGCCACGACACTCTAGCCGAGTCAGCCTGTCAGGCAGGGATGCCTAAAAGCTGCTCATGACGCAAAAAGAGTTTCAAGGAAGCTCTCCTCCTCGAGTCTGGCGTTCCCTTAATTCTCCATTCCCGCGTTAGTCTAGTGTATGGATCCACGTGCTCTCTTTCAGTATCATCTTATTATAAGTGCCTTTTAAGATTGAATTCTGACATAGTTAAAGCCTTCTGCTAGTGTCCCAACAGTCCTAGAACGTTCTTGAGCTAGACAGTGACATTCAGAATAGCCTCTGGTATTACACTATCAATAAAAGCCAAGTCACTCCCATATACAGGAATTTACAATGCTTTAGGAAGTAGATCGGGCTGTGGTTTTAGAGTATTGCATTATTCATGAGATGGTTAGCTAGAATGGAACTCCCTAGTTAGAACCATGACTTGGGTGTGAAAGCCCTTACCCTAGGAGTGAAAAGTTCTCACACCTGGCTGCTAAGACTATAGCTGACCTTAGATAGGGCTGACTCTGACTCAGTTATTTTATTGCCCAGTTCCTGCCAGTCTTTGCGTTTTCATTCCTCTGTTCTGTGTAAGAGTCATTAAGCATCTGGTTACCTCATTTGTACCTTGCGGGTATGTCACCCAACTTCCTTATTGTCTTCTGCATAAAAAGTCTGATGTTCGACTTGAAAAATTACATTCAGATTCCACACGACCTTTCCTGTGTGCGTCTATTTGTCACTCATCCTACGCTTTGTTCACCCACGACTAGAGACCCATTCCATGCAGACAAAGGGGCCCAGAGGGTCTGCGGCAAGTAAGTTTTCTAAATGCTGTTCAAATTTTAAACACCCTCAAGTTACTTTCTTTCCATGTCCATCTCTCTTTTAGGACAGCCTACTGTTTGAGGCTACTCATTGTGACTTTTAACATTGTTCATTTTTTTAAAATTACAATCATATATATGTATTCTCATTGCATACTCATATTTATATACATAAGGACACACTTAAAGTTCATTTTTCAACTGGGAAACTGATGTTGTGACTGAATGGATACAGAAAATGTGGTACATTTACACAATGGAGTACTACTCAGCTATTTAAAAGAATGAATTTATAAAATTCCTAGAAAAATGGATGGGCCTGGAGGCCATCATCTTGAGTGAGGTAACCCAATCACAAAAGAACTCATATGATATGTACTCACTGATAAGTGGTTATTAGCCCAGAAACTTAGAATACCCAAGATACAAGATACAATTTGAAAAACACATGAAACTCAAGAAGATCAAAGGTGAAAGTGTGGACACCTTGCCCCTTCTTAGAATTGGGAACAAAATACCCATGGAAGGAGTTACAGAGACAAAGTTTGGAGCTGAGACCATCTAGAGACTGCCATACCTGGGGATCCATCCCATAATCAGCCTCCAAACGCTGACACCATTGCACACACTAGCAAGATTTTGCTGAAACGATCCTGATATAGCTGTCTCTTATGAGGCTATGCCAGGGCCTAGCAAATACAGAAATGGATGCTCACAGTCAGCTACTGGATTGATCACAGGGCCCCCAATGGAGGAGCTAGAGAAAGTACCCAAGGAGCTAAAGGGATCTGCAACCCTATAGGTGGAACAACCCCCCCCCCCCCCCCAGGTACTGCATATGTATCAGAAGATGGCCTAGTTGGCCATTAGTGGAAAGAGAGGCCCATTGGTCTTGCAAACTTTATATGCCTCAGTTCATGGGAACACTAGTGTCAAGAAGTAGGAGTGGGTGGGTAGGGGAGTGGGGGGGAGGGTATGGGGGACTTTTGCGATAGCATTGGAAATGTAAACGAAGAAAATACCTAATTAAAATAAAATAAAATAAAAAATTGAAAAAAAATGAAAAAAAAAAAAAGAAAAAGAAAAGAAAGACTCCTTATTTCTATTGGAGAGTAAACCTGGAAAGAAACCAACGTGCTTATTGCTCTGGCAATTGAAGTATGTAAAATAACAACTGTTTGGCTTGGTTCCCATAATGCACACATGGAAATAGTTCAATTTCTCTTATTATTTTTTACACTAATCATTGCTCTGGACAATTATGAATTTGGAAACACTCGAAGATGAATTCTTTCTGATGAACAAAATAGATGCCAAAGATTGAAAATGTGAAGTTGGTCAAGGATAAAGCCTGGGAGGACAGAGACAGACTGCAAGGGAAACTTCTTCCACAGTGTTACAGATGCAACAAGAGCACACTTAGTCATTTTCTGTCAATAGAATTGTAGCAGCATACCTCTCCCATGCCTTAAAGTGGGTTGAGTGCAGGTCCCATCCCCTTTCCAAGGAAACTTCCTTGGAACAGTTATTATGACATAATCTGCATGTGGGGTTAGACTGTTGAGAGAGATGGTCATTCATGAGACGGATACTGCCATGCCTCTAAGTCCTAGAATGAACCTGAACAGCTTTTATTGAAGAAGTAAAGAAATACCTTCATCTTCATATTGCTGAAAACATAACATTTCTAAGACATCACTATTACAGCAGTGTTCATCGATGGGGTTTACAACTTCAGTATCTTTAACATTGATGATCAGAAGTCGCAAAATGGTTTTTATGAGGGAAGTTGCTTGCTGGGCATGTGAGCACATACCTGTGATTGTAGCACTTGGGAGGCTGAGGTAGGACTATCTGAAGGCCAGTTTGAATTATAAACTGAGTTCCAGGCAAGCCCCAGCTATATATTGAGAACCTGCCAATACACAGAGACAGACAGGAAGACAGGCTACAACAGCTGTACAGGCAGGCAGTCACAGAGACAGACAGACAGACAGACAGACAGACAGACAGACAGACAGACAGACAGATACACAGACAGACAATAAAAAAGTAAGGGACATACAAGGAAAGATAGGAAAAATAGTAAATTTAATCAATTTAAATCAAAGAACCTCTAGTAATCAAATTGGGTCTTGAGAGCCAATTCTCCTAAGAGGGCTGATACAATTGTGGTTTTGTGTGGGGCAATGGGCTATGCACGGAGAGCCTGATCTCCAGTCCAGCTTAGGTTGTGAATTGCAGTGGATTCTGGTGGGTGGTAATTTCCACCTACATGGGACAGAAGGCATTCGATCATGTCTCCGGTACCCCTGGCTTCTGTCAAAGTTACTGCCCCACAGCACCCACAGGAGAGGTCTGTGGCTATCAGCCATAGAGATAATGTCCCAAGCTTCTCGCATTGTGGCTAGACTCCTCCCCACAGTTACCTGGCAACAGCCTGATAGCCCAGCCCACTATGAAAGGCACTACTTGGCCCCTCCTTGCTCTCTTAAGCTTTCACCTTTCTTACTCTCTAGCTCTCTTTCTCTCTTTACCTTCCCCCCTCTCTCCATGTGGCCATGACCAGTCTCTCTCTCTTTCTACCTTCTATACTTTCTCTCTGCATTTTTATAATAAAGATCTAAAATCATAGACTGTCTCTGATCATCAAGGCCCAGTGTGCTTGAATGATGGGATAGGCTTTCTCCTATCAAGCTGTGTCTAACCTCCCACCAGAAAGCCTTTCTATTCTCCAGCCACAGAACTGACCGAGGACTCTTGCCTGCATGTGAACCATACAGTCCCTCCTGACCCCTGCCCTTTCTTCCCTTCATCCCCAGGGCCGAGTGCCACCCTGGTAACACTATTTTGTTCTCAGTTACTCTGCCATATCTAATGTGGGATGCCGGAGACTGAGAACCTGGTACCTGGGGCTTGCCCTTGTTCACCACCTGCTGTGTGAGGTCAGTGGCTTAACACAGCCAGATGCCCACCCAGGGCCAAGTGGAAAGCATGTGCAGTTCTCCTGTGTCTGCCTGCCCAGAGCACTGGAACTCTGGCAGAATGAGTTCCCTCCCACTCCCCTCTTTTCCCCACACCCACAGGCCCAAAGTTTTGCTATTAGAGTGAGAGCTCCTGATTTCCCATGGGATGTCTGCAACACTCAAGTAGTTTGAAAATTTTAAAGTATACTTTGTAAATGTCAACAGGAATACTTGTCTAAAAAATATGTTTATGTTGCCTTAGTTGCTTTGTAGTATTGTGACAACACTTTGAGGGAGGCAGCTTACAGAAGGGCTTATTTGAGACCTCCACATGCACAGGATGGTTAGACACCAAGACCACCATGGTGGGTATGTGGCAGCAGAAAGGGAGGTGTGGCACTTGAACATATAATGAGAGTTTAGACCTTGAGATACAACCATGAGGAAAAGAAACAGAGCTAAATTGAAATGGTATGACAAGGGCCTTTTAGACCTCAAAGCCTATCATCAGTGATACATGTACTCCAACAAAGCCACACAACACATAATCCTTCCAAAACAGATTTAGCAACTGAGAGTCAAGCATTCAAATACATGAGCCTATAGAGTGGTTCATAATTCAAATCTTGAGATGGGAAACCACTATTTCAATTTGCTGATACCTTCACTCTCCATCTCATGTACAGAAAATGATTTACAGACAAATGAAGATACCCTTTATAAGTCACATAACCAAGAATACTGCCTCAATGCCAATAAAAATCTATGTTCTGTTCTTCCTGCCCTCAACACAAGGATTGGAGAAATGAACTGTGTGGCTGGAAATGAAAGCTTGGGAACATTACTCAATGTGCGTCAATGTAGCAAAGAGAGTCTTCAACACCCCACACAGCAATTCGTTATGAATCCACAATTGATATTAATCTAATCAATAGTCCCACCAGTCATAAAATCTGGACTCTGAAACACTCTTCCTAAGAGAATGAAAGTTCTTGAATTAGTGAAATGTTCAAGAGTATGACCAACTGGTAATTTGTTTGTTGCTTGATTGATAGGTGTGTGTTTTCACTGTCTACACTGCTCTTCATAACATAAACATTTATACATACCCATACCACAGTTTCAGAAAGACAAGTTCTTTTCCTAGACTATAGAGACCTGAAATGCTTCCAGGCTGAACAAATATTCATTGACACAATTGTTCCTTAGCATGTTCTGAGTGCTCTTAAAAACACCTCTTCAGAATGCCTGCACAAGTACAAAGCTCACACCTTAAAAAGAAAACTATAGGAAAGCAAGAAAAATGATTTATTAGCCATGTCAATGTGATACAGGCCTTGAGTCCTAGGAATGGGAGGCAGAGTCAGGTAGATGTCTGAGTTCCAAGACAGCCAGGGCTATACAGAATAACCCACTCTCAAAAATCAAACACAAACAATAAGACTGATTGCTTTTGTGTGTTGATGAGTTTATGCTATGTACAGCATGTAAAGAGGTGCCTCTGCAGGAAGATGTGGGTTGCTCTCTATCTGCAGTTATAGATGGATGGGAAACACCCAAGAGAGATGTAAGGTACTCTGAAACAGAAGTTAGTGTTTCCAACTGCTGAACTATTCTTCCCACCACACAAAGCTTACTTCTGCACTCTACACTTTCAACACAGATTAGCACTTGCTTTGGGCAAGTCCTTGCAGGTACATACCTGGTGCAAAATAAAGAGCACATCTATGAAAATACCGGGGAAGAAGTTTCACTACTCAAAATTTCCAAGTGTGCTTCACAATGGTAATATAGGCTCTACATGCAAAGGCAAGGCTATATTTGGTTCAAGGTCTTCATAATATTTGCATGTTTACTCCAGAGCCAAAGAAGCTGAGAACAGCATGAATCTGCTACAGTTCTCTTTGAGGATGGTCACAGAATCAACTGCGGGGCTTTTTCTTAGCTTGCCTCACAACCTACTTACCTGGGCTGCCCTTGTGTGAGAATGCTGGGTAGACATATGTCCTGCCAATGCCAAGTCATTCTAAACATTTGCTTATGGGTTTACTAACCAGGTAGGAATTTCAGTCCCAGTGGTCCAGCTGGAACTCACCTGAAATCTTTCTCCTAGAGAACTAGCTTTCATCAAGTCTGTTCTTCATGAAGACAAGCTTCCAAAAGGGGGAAGCAACCAACAGTCCTACCCAGTTATGTGCCTGTTAAACCAAAGGGGACACTAATAACACACATATCTTGGTGGTACCGATAGCTCTTTACTCAGCTTTCTATCGGGCCTTCTCAAAAGATGAGAAATATGTTTAGTGCAAGAAACCTAGCCTACTTCACAGGGAGATATATATTAAGGACATTTAGGACATAATCAATATCCCAAATGGCATTCCAAATATTGTCCTTACAGCCACAAATCACAACAGTCCTCAGGCCTCATAAGTCAAACATCTCTTACAACAGCTAATTTAAGAAAAGTACACCACATCAAAAAGGAGAATTGCAGAGACCAGTCTCAACTGATAAAGCAAACAATTGGTAGAAACAGAGGGTCATAGACTGTGCTGTAAGACTGTGTGTCCTAGGAATGCCAATAGCTACACACCCATACAGTTTCACAAAAATGACTATCTAAACATGGTCTGAAGAGAACAACCAGAGTAGACATGTCAAAGTGAACAGGGAATGCCCAGGATACCTCAATGCTACAAAAGAACTACAGGCAGTATAGGGGAGCAGGTAGGGGTATAAGGAAAGCTGATAGGGGGAGATAAGAGCATACCTACTAGTTATCTACACCAAGGCTAGGTCCTGAAAAGATCCATGAAAGTAACATGATAAAGACTAGACAGTGTGCATTTCTCTCTCTCTCTCTCTCTCTCTCTCTCTCTCTCTCTCTCTCTCTCTCTCTCTCTCGCTCTCTCTCTCTCCCTCTCTCGCTCTCTCTCTCTCTCTCTCTGTGTGTGTGTGTGTGTGTGTGTGTGTGTGTGTGTGTGTAAGATCAACTAATGACAAAGAGTTAATGAATTAGATAGGTAATAAAGGGACATATATATGAAAATGGTTAAGAAGGGTTTAGAGGTGGAGAATGGTAGGGCAAGATGATATCTTTATACTATAATATCAAAAAACAATTAAATTAAAAGTCCCCTTCACTACGCATTGCATAATAAGAATAGTGAGACATCTTGGATCCAGGACTCCACCGAGAGTATTCTGCACAGGTGAGAGTGTGGACTACAGAAGCTAACAGCTTCTGGGATAGGCGGGAGACACAGAGCTTCTGAGGCAGCCCTCTTTTCGGGCCCTAGACATCTGGACAATGCCCCAGCCAGAGGATAGGTGTCCGCCCGGCCCAGGAATTTTGCCTCAGCATTGGTGGCAGACATCTTGGTTCCAGGACTCCGCCAAGAGTTTTCTGCACAGGTGAGAGTGTGGACTACAGAAGCTAACACCTTCTGTGACAGGGCATAGCAACACAGCTTCTGGGACAGGTCCTGTTTTGGGCCTTCATCTTAGGCTAGGAGGGAGGTCCAAACACCAGATATCTGTGCATCTTCCCTGTAAGAGGAGAACTTGCCTGAAGAGCGTGCTCTGACCACTGAAATTCAGAGGAGAGATCTAGTCTCCCAAGTCTACTGATAGAGGCTAAGAGAATCACTAGAGAAACAATCTCTAAACAGAGACAACTAAATCAACGAACTCCAGAGATTACCAGATGGTTAAAGGTAAACATAAGAATCTTACTAACAAAAACTAAGACCACTCACCATCATCAGAAACCAACACTCCCAACACGCCCAGTCCAGGGCACCCCAACACACCTGAAAAGCTAGACCCAGATTTAAATGTATATCTCATGATGATGGTAGAGGACATCAAGAAGGACTTTAATAACTCACTCAAAGAAATATAGGAGAACACTGCTAAACAGGTAGAAGACCTTAAAGAGGAAGTACAAAAATCCCTTAAAGAATTGCAGGAAAACACAACCAAACAGGTGATGGAATTGAATAAAACCATCCAAAACCTAAAAAGGGAAGAATACACAATAAAGAAAACCCAGAGTGAGGCAACGCTGGAGATAGAAACCCTAGGAAAGAAATCTGGAACCATAGATGTGAGCATCAGCAACGGAAAACAAGAGACAGAAGAGGGAATCACAGGTGCAGAAGATTCCATAGAGAACATCGGCACAACAATCAAAGAAAATGGAAAATGCAAAAAGATCTTAACTCAAAACATCCAGGAAATCCAGGACACAATGAGAAGACCAAACCTACGGATCATAGGAGTAGATGAGAATAAAGATTTTCAACTCAAAGGGGCAGCAAATATCTTCAACAAAATTATAGAAGAAAACTTTCCAAACCTAAAGAAAGAGATGCCCATGAACATACAAGAATCATACAGAGGATCTGGGACTACGCTGAAAGTAGTCTACACAAGTGAGAGTGTGCACTACAAAAGCTAACAGCTTCTAGGACAGGTGGGAGCGACAGAGATCTTGAGACAGCATCCTTTTCGGGCTCCAGAGATCCGGGCACCTTCCCGGCCAGAGGATAGGTGTCCGCCTGGCCCAAGAGGGCTTTGCCTCAGCATCAGCAGAAGACATCTTGGTTCTGAGACTCTGCCAAAATTAGTCTGCACAGGTGAGAGTGTGGACTACAGAAGCTAACAGCTTCTGTGACAGGCCAAAGCAACACAGCTTCTGGGAAAGCTCCTGTTTTGGGCCTTCATCTTTGGCCAGGAGGGAGGTCTGAATGAAAGATATCTGTGCACCTTCCCTGTAAGAGGAGAGCTTGCCTGCAGAGAGTGATCTGACCACTGAAACTCAGAGAGAGCTAGTCACCCAGGTCTGCTGATAGAGGCTAACACAATCACCAGAGGAACAATCTCTAACCAGAGACAACTAGAACAATTAAATCCAGAGATTACCAGATGGCGAAAGGTAAATGTAAGAATCTTAGTAACAGAATCCAAGACCACTCACCATCATCAGAACCCAGCACTCCCACTTTGCCACTCGAGGGCACCCCAACACACCCAAAAAGCTAGACCCAGATTTAATAGCATATCTCATGGTGATGGTAGAGGACATCAAAAAGGACTTTAATAACTCACTTAAAGAAATACAGGAGAACACTGTTAAACAGGTAGAAGACCTTAAAGAGGAAGCACAAAATTCCCTTAAAGAATTGCAGGGAAACACAACCAAACAGGTTATGGAATTGAATAAAAACTTCCAAGACCTAAAAAGGGAAGTAGACACAATAAAGAAAACCCAAAGTGAGGCAACGCTGGAGATAGAAACCCTATGAAAGAAATCTGGAACCATAGATGTGAGCATCAGCAACAGAATACAAGAGATGGAAGAGAGAATCACAGGTGCAGAAGATTCCATAGAGAACATCGGCACAACAATCAAAGAAAATGGAAACTGCAAAAAGATCCTAACTCAAAACATCCAGGAAATCCAGGACACAATGAGAAGACCAAACCTAAGGACAATAGGAGTAGATGAGAATGAAGATTTTTTTCAACTCAAAGAACCAGCAAATATCTTCTACAAAATTATAGAAGAAAACATCCCAAATCTAAAGAAAGAGATTCCCATGAACATACAAGAACCCTACAGAACTCCAAATAGACTGGACCAGAAAAGAAACTCTTCCCAACACACCATAATCAGAACAACAAGTGCACTAAATGAAGATAGAATAATAAAATCAGTAAGGGAAAAAGGTCAAGTAACATATAAAGGCAAGCCTATCAGAATTACACCAGAATTTTCACCAGAGACTATAAAAGCCAGAAGAGCCTGGACAGATATTATACAGACACTAAGAGAACAAAAATGCCAGCCCAGGTTACTATACCCAGGCAATCTCTCAATTACCATAGATGGGGAAACCAAAGTATTCCATGAAAAAACAAATTCATACGTTATCTTTCCATGAATCCAGCCCTTCAAAGGATAATAACAGAAAAGAACCAAAAGAAGGACCGAAACCACGTCCTAGAAATAGCAATAAGGTAATCCCTCAACAAACCTAAAAGAAGACAGCCACAGGAACAGAATGCCAACTTTAACAACAAAAATAATAGGAAGCAACAATTACTTTTCCTTAATATCTCTTAATATCAATGAACTCCCCTATAAAAAGACATAAACTAACAGACTGGCTACACAAACAGGAACCAACATTTTGCTGTTTACAGGAAACTCATCTCAGAGAAAAAGATAGACACTAACTCAGAATGAAAGGCTGGAAAACAATTTTCCAAGCAAATGGTCTGAACAAATAAGCTGGAGTAGCCATTCTTAAATCGAGTAAAATCAAATTCTAACTAAAAGGCATCAAAAAAAGACAAGGAGGTGCACTTCATACACATCAAAGTTAAAATCCTCCAAGAGGAACTATGACTTTTGAATATCTATGCTCCAAATACAAGGGCAGCCACATTCATTACAGAAACGTTAGTAAAGCTCATAGCACACATTGCACCTCACACAATAATAGTGGGAGACTTCAACACACCACTTTCACCAATGGACAGATCATGGAAACAGAAACTAAACAGGGACACAGTGAAACTAACAGAAGTTATGAAACAAATGGATTTAACAGATATCTACAGAACATTTTATCCTAAAACAAAAGGATATACTTTCTTCTCAGCACCTCATGGTACCTTCTCCAAAATTGACCACATAATAGGTCACAAAACAGGCCTCAACAGATTCAAAAATATTGAAATTGTCCCATGCAATCTATCAGATCACCATGCACTAAGGCTGATCTTCAATAACAAAATAAATAATAGAAAGCCAACATTCACTTGGAAACTGAACAACACTCTTCTCAATGATACCTTGGTCAAGGAAGGAATAAAGAAAGAAATTAAGCACTTCTTAGAGTTCAACGAAAGTGAAGCCACTTCATACCCAAACTTATGGGACACAATGAAAGCATTTCTAAGAGGAAAACTCATAGCTCCGAGTGCCTCCAAAAAGAAACTAGAGAGAGGACACTTTAGCAGCTTGAGAAGACACCTAAAAGCTCTAGATCAAAAGAAGCAAATTCACCCAAGAGAAGTAGACAGCGGGAAATAATCAAACTCAGGGGTGAAATCAACCAAGTGGAAACAAGAAGAACTATTCAAAGAATCAACCAAAGGAGGAGCTGGTTCTTTGAGAAAATCAAGAAGATAGATAAACACTTAGCCAGATGCACTAGATGGCACAGGGAAAGCATTCTAAGTAATAAAATCAGAAATGAAAAGTGAGACATGACGCCAGCACCAGGGTTACTTGCCGAAGGAGTCTCGGGACACCCGCAAGGACTCCCACTGGATCCCCCATGGGATCTTGAGACCTCTGGTGACTGGAACACAGCATCTGCTCCAATCCAATCACATGGGACCTGAGACTGCATTAATTAGGGAAGCAGAAAACCTGGCCTGGTCAGGGTCACAAGTCCCTTCCAGTCCACGCCAGCACCAGGGTTCATTTCCCAAGGAGTCTATAGACATCCCCAACGTGTTCACAGGACCCTCCACGGGATCTTAAGACCTCTGGTGCGTGCAACACAAGTTCTTTCAGGAGGCAGGTTCGAACACCAGATATCTGGGCACCTTCCCTGCAAGAGGAGAGTTTGCCTGCAAAGAATACTCTGACCACTGAAACTAAGGAGGGAGATAGTCTCCCAGGTCTGCTGATAGAGGCTAACATAATCACCTGAGGAACAAGCTCTAACCAGAGACAACTATAACAGCTAGTTCCAGAGAATACCAGATGGCAAAAGGCAAACGTAAGAATCCTACTAACAGAAATCAAGACCACTCACCATCATCAGAACGTAGCACTCCCACCCCACACAGTCCTGGGCACCCCAACACACCTGAAACTCTAGACCTGGACATAAAACCATATCTCATGGTGATGGTAGAGGACATCAGGAAGGACTTTACTAACTCACTTAAAGAAATACAGGAGAACACAGCTAAGCAGGTAGAAGACCTTAAAGAGGAAACACAAAAATCCCTTAGCGAATTACAGGAAAACATGACCAAACAGATGATGGAATTGAATAAAACCATCCAAGAAAGAAATTAAGGACTTTTTGGAGTAATGAAAATGAAGCCACAACATACCCAAACCGATGAAACAAAATGAAAGCATTTCTAAGAGGGAAACTCATTGCTCTGAGTGCCTTCAAAAAGAAACTAGAGAGAGCACACACTAGCAGCTTGAAAACACACCTAAAAGCTCTAGAAAAAAAGGAAGAAAATTCACCCAAGAGGAGTAGATGGCAGGAAATAATCAAACTCAGGGGCAAAAATCAACCAAGTGGAAACAAGAAGAACTATTCAAAGAATCAACCAAATGAGGAGCTGGATCTTTGAGAAAATCAACAAGATAGATAAACCCTCATCTAGACTCACTAGAGGCAACAGGGACAGCATCCTAAGTAACAAAATCAGAAATGAAAAGGGAGACAAAAAACAGGTCCTGAAGAAATCCAAAACACCATCAGATCCTTCTACAAAAGCCTGTACTCAACAAAACTGGAAAAACCTGGACGAAATGGACAAATTTTTATAAAGAGCTATATGATGAGAACTTCAAGTCTCTGAAGAAAATAATTAAAGAAGATCTCAGAAGATGGAAAGATCTCCCATGCTCATGGATTGGCAGGATCAACATTGTAAAACTGGCTATCTTGCCAAAAGCAATCTACACATTCAATGCAATCCCTATCAAAATAACAACTCAATTCTTCACGAATTATAAAGAGCAATCTGCAAATTCATCTGGAATAACAAAAAAACCTAGGATAGCAAAAACTCTTCTCAAGGATAAAAGAATCTCTGGTGAAATCACCATGCCTGACCTAAAGCTTTACTACAGAGCAATTGTAATAAAAACTGCATGGTACTGGTATAGTGACATACAAGTAGACCAATGGAATAGAATTGAGGACCCAGAAATGAACCCACACACCTATGGTCACTTGATCTTTGACAAGGGAGATAAAACCATCCAGTAGAAAAAAGACAGCATTTTCAACAAGTGGTGCTGGCACAACTGGTGGTTATCATGTAGAAGAATACGAATCTATCCATTCCTACTCCTTGTACTGAGGTAAAATCTAAGTAGATCAAAGAACTCCATGTAAAACCAGAAACACTGAAATTTATAGAGGAGAAAGTGGGGAAAAGCCTCGAAGATATTGGCACAGGGGGAAAATTCCTGAATAGAACAGCAATGATTTGTGCTGAAAGATGGAGAACTAACAAATGGGACCTCATGAAACTGCAAAGCTTCTGTAAGGCAACACTCCTCCATTATAGGTGGGATTGCAAGCTTGTAAAACCACTCTGGAAATCAGTCTGGTGGTTCCACAGAAAATTTGACATAGTACTACTGGAGAATCCTGCAATACACCTCCTGGGCATATATCCAGGAAATGTTTCAACCGGTAAGAAGGACACATGCTCCACTATGTTCATAGCAGCCTTATATATAATAGCCAGAAGCTGGAAAGAACCCAGGTGCCCCTCAACAGAGGAATGGATACAGAAAATGTGGTACATTTTCACAATGGAGTACTACTCAGCTTTTAAAAAGAATGAATTTATGAAATTCCTAGGCAAATGGATGGACCTGGAATGCATCATCCTGAGTGAAGTAACCCAATCAGAAAAGAACTCGCACAATATGTACTCACTGATAAGTGGATATTAGCCCAGAAATCTAGAATACCCTAGATATAAGATACAATTTGCTAAACGCATGAAACTCAAGAAGAACGAAAACCAAAGTGTGGACACTTTGCCCCTTCTTAGAATTGGGAACAAAACAAACATGGAAGGAGTTACAGAGACAAATTTTGGAGCTGAAAGGATGGACCATCTAGAGACTGCCATATCCGGGGATCCATCCCATAATCAACTTCCAAACGCTGACACCATTGCATACATTAGCAAGATTTTGCTGAAAGGTCCCAGATATGGCTGTCTCTTGTGAGACTACACAGAAGTGGATGCTCAAAGTCAGCTATTGGATGTATCACAGGGCCCCCAATGGAGGAGCTAGAGAAAGTACCCGAGGAACTGAAGGGATCTGCAATCCTATAGGTGGAACAACAATATAAACTAACCAATACCACCACCACCACCCCAGAGCTCATGTCTCCAGCTGCATATGTACCAGAAGATGGCCTAGTCGACCATCAGTGGAAAGAGAGGCCCATAGGTCTTGCAAACTTTATATGCCTCAGTACAGGGGAACGCCAGGGTCAAGAAGTGGGAGTGGGTGGCTAGGGGAGTTGGTGGGGGAGCGTGTGGGGGACTTTGGGGATAGCATTGGAAATGAAAATGAAATAAATGCCTAATTAATAAATAATAATAAAAAATAAGAAGAATAGTAAGAGGAAGAGTGTGCCTACTGGGGAGAACAAGAGATCGAGAAGGGTGAGGAGGATTTCTAGGGGCAATCAGATGCTGCTAGAATGAGTATCTGTGACCCTTGGGAAATTCTTGAGCCATGGATGTGCAACAGAAGACATGCTGAGGAAAATCGGTGGCCTTGTCTGTCAGGCTGAGATCTCTACAGGAAGAGGTTATATATCTGAGATGAATAGATATCCTAATGGATAAAAGGTAGAGGAGGAAGAGAAACACAGAGGCCACCCACACAGTTTTGCAAAGTATCCACAAACATGACAATCCAGTGATGCCCAGAGAAGTGGAGGTGGAAGGAGTTCTGGAGAGCACTGTACAGACGCACAAGAACATTCCACCTCTGGAGGCAATGCTTGGCCATTTAAACGTTTCTGTGCTTCAGGTTGGCAGGTGCCCCATATTGAGTTCTCCCTTGGAAGCTATAGCAAAGCAAGGTGGCAGATGCCAACAGTAAGTGGAGCAAGCAGATGTAAAAAAGAAGCTGCCAAAGATTAGGTGGCATGAAGGATTGCAGACAGCAGCTTAGAATCACAGGACAGAAGAAAGACAGCACCTGAAGAAGCATCACAGGCCAGCAGGCTTCACAGTAGGTGGAAAGAGAGCCTCAATGAACTAATGGTACAAATGTGGGGAAATGGAACCTGTAATGAAGACCTTTATCAGGAAAGAGCATGACAAGAACTGAATGATAATTTGTGTGTATTTATAATATAGAACTGTAAATGTTTCCTAACTTGAGAAGCAAGTGAATTCAAGGTTTTTCTACCTTAAGTTCTGGCTTTCCACCCAATTCCACTCAGGTATACCTCAGAAATTCTCATTTCTATGAATCTCAACAGTGTAACAAAATTCACCCCTGTACCACTGCACTCCTGGAATTACGTGTTGTTGTTTACTAACTGAAAATGAGAAGACCAAGCAAGTCCACTAGAGTCTAGACTATGAACTCCCAGAGGCTCCTCACTTTCAAAATGACTCCATCACCTTCCCTGAGCCCAACAAATATTTCACAACCTCTTGAGCCATAGGACAGCCAGGGAAAAAGGCTGTTGAATTACTACCACTCTGCAAAGGACCAAGGGATGGATGGCATTAATCTGTGAAATTCTGTGCATAGGTAGGGGGCTCAGCTAGGCTTTCTGAAGACGAGCAGGTGAAATTGGACCAGACCTTTTTGGGAACTAAAAATGGGAGTAGGGGAAAGGGGAAGTGCTACCCTCTGTGGGAACTAAAAGGGGTCATGGGAAAGAAGGGGGTGGGGGATAGCCCATGTCCGGCCAGAGTTCCTCCTATGCTCTGGGCAGGCAGACATTGAAGGGTTGCCAGATGCTTTCCACTTGGTCCCTGGTGGGCATAAAGCCACTGACCCCACTCAACTGGGGGTGGCCAAGGGGAAGCCCCAAAACCCCAGGACTCTGGGGCGACACCTTGTGCCCTGGGGTTATGGGACAGAGGGCTTACAGGGAGAGGTTTCCATACAGGCTAGAGTCTGAGCAGCAGGCCTTGATGAACAGAGACAGTCTATGGTTTTAGAGCTTTATTATAGAAAGGCAGGGAGAAAGCAAAAAGGTAAAATAGAGAGACTGGCCATGGCCGAGAGGAAAGAAGGGGGAAAAGGAGAGAGAGAGAGAGAGAGAGAGAGAGAGAGAGAGAGAGAGAGAGAGAGAGAGAGAGAGAGAGAGAGAGAGAGAGAGAGAGAAGGCTAGATAGAGAGAGAAGAAAGGCTAGAGAGAGAGAGAGAAGAAAGGCTAGAGAGTAAGAGGGAGAGAGGGGAAGAGAGGGGAGAGAGGAGAGGAAAAGTCAAAGAGAGGGAGAGAATAGAGGAGAGTAAGTGTAAGGAGAGTAAGAGAGTGGGAGAGCAAGAGAAGAAGAGAGTGAGTTGGAGCCAAGCAGACCCTCTTATGGTGTGGGTTATCTTTACTGTTGCTAGGTAACTGGGAAGGAGTTTAGCCTGAAGGTCAGAAGCTTGGGACATTGCCTATGTGACTACTAATCATGCTTCTCTTGAGGGGGCTGTAACTTCGACAGGAGTCAGAGTCCCAGGAGGCATGAGAGAACTCCTTATGTCCTATGTAGTTGAATTATCACCACCAGGTCACAGGGTTCAGACCTCAGCGAGACTGTAGACCAGACTGTCTTTGCAAAGGCCAGTGCTCCACAACTCCCCTGTCTGATTTTATAAGAAAATCGGGGGGGGGGGGATCATTGTGTGACTGTGTCATTTGTGGTGAAAAGCACAACAAAGCCAGAGTAGTAAGGAGTGTTAAGGGTAAGAGTTGAGAAGGCAAGATATTGTACAATAAATGGTTCAATGGGTAGTACAATTTGAGGGTAATAACATCAGTTTTGAACAGCAATTAATCTATATACACGTTATGTTTTCCTCACTATCATGTAAATTCCCCAAAGTTCATGAGCCATTTGACTTTGGCAAGAGAGTTCATTTGTAGCTGGATGGTCCCAAGTCTGTCTACTGTGGGGTTCAGCATGTGTTTCAGGAGTCTTCAGTCAGATGAGGTTTTCGGAGGAAGGCAACTTTGTTGTCTGTAAGTCTCAGGAAATGGTGCTGTCTCAGGTGGATCTGTGGTAGCAGGCACTATGTGGAGATAGATCTGTAAAGTAATTGTAACAGGGGAGCAGAATACCAGCAGAGGATTTCTGCATAGGGTGGATAGCAAAATTATGCCTGCAATGGTTTCCTTAGGAGCACATCACAGTCCATTTTAATGGCTGAGGAAGAAAATATCATGTTAATTGTGTATCTGGGGTAGGCAGTTAACAGTTGGTCTGTAAAAGAAAACTGGTTGTTAATTAAGGATTGGATGATTCTTAAACCTGAAAGGAAATTTTAAACAAGTTGAGAAAAATTTTTAGACATATATCATGAATGCTAGAGAGAAAATAAGCATTTAAATAAAGAAGCAAGAAATTTTGGGGTTGAAAAGCACAGTGTAGGTGTTCCTGGGGTGGGGGCACAACTTTGGATGCAGTTTTTGTGGGCTTATCTGGGTGGGGAGGAGGTGTACATTGTTCCCCGTGGTTTCCTTTCCCCTTTGTTTTTTCTAGGAAAGGAGAAGTTGAAAGTAAAGGGTTAAGTGAAAGGCTTTTTAGTTAAGTGTGCTATCTGGCCCTCCACAGCAGCTCATCACTTCTGCCCTGCTGTGATTCTTTTTTTGCCTCTGCCCACTGCATGTCACTTTTGTCCACCGCCTGTTTCCCGGCCCACTGAATGACCCAGGGCTTTGTCTGAAGGCGCACAGCACATTTGGGACTCCACTGTGCGGAGTGGGGCCTGGTCTCAGTTGGTCACTCAGCGTGGGTCACATGCTCCGTGGGGCTATGGAGGGGATGAGAGGGGAGGGACAGAGTTCAGAACAACACTGCCCTTTGAGGAGGCAGACAGTTTAGAGCATATGTTGCCTGGCTGGGCTGTCATCACACACAGATCAAAGCCAAGAGCAAGGGTGAGTGGCTGCAGAGCTGGAAAAAGGGCTTGCAGCTGAAACCTGTGAGAGAGTTTGGGAGTGGGGAGGAAGCTGCCAGGAACACCCTGGAGAGAGAGAAAAGAAAGAAAGAGAAATGCCTAGTTTTGAACTGGATTACTCAAGGTCTTAGGAAAACTTGGCATTCAGATGTAAACGTGTGTGCATGTCTTCTTTAGCTGGTTGTTTCTCATGTGGATGGCATAACCATCTTCTTGCTACCATCTGTGGGAACTAAAAAGGGGGTGGGGGAAGGGGGAAGGGAGGATTCCAAGGCAGGAATGTAGTATGAGGAGGCAAGGGAACACAGGTGCAGAGAAAGAATGTGAGGGGAATTGTGGGGTTTCAAAGTTTAAGTGGGGTTGGGTGGTGGTGGCACCTGCCTTTCTTGGGAGGCAGAGTCAGCATGGTTTACAGAGAGAGTTCCAGGACAGTCAATGCCACATGGAAAAACCCTGTCTGGAAAAACACAAAATCAACCAACCAAAGAAAAAAATCTTTTTTTAAAAAATGAATATCCTTTTATTGAATTTTCCAATTAAAAATGAAATTTAATTTTACATATATAATTAGAAATGACACACACACAATGGGACTGTACAGGAATCAAAATAAAAATATATGTATTTTGTGGCTTCATAAAACATTATTTACTAAATCTTTAAAGAAAGCAGAAGTTAACAGCAATGTGTGTAAAAGTAATGATTTAATGGCTACAAACAAGACAAAGCAATACAATTGTGCTTCTTCTGCAGACTGCAGACAATGAAATGCTTAGCTACAGTTTCCCATACAAACATGAAACAATATTCATATGGAATTAACATCCTCACAATAACTGATGGCTGATAAACACACGCTAAGTTCGACCAAAGCAAAACTAAGACTTGGAGGGGTCATTCATATTTTAAATTCAATATGTTTGCTCTATTAAAAATCCCTGTAGAAATCATAACAAATTGCTTCTGTTTCCAGATGTTACATTGAAGGCAGATTCCTTTAACTATGAAAACAACTCTTAAATTTGAAATTACACTTGTGCTACATACACTAAAATAAAATTGTAGATAAAATGCTTTACTTCAGCAATTAGCTGGTTGACTTTAAAATCTATTTTAGAATTCCACTGATAAACAGAATTTAAAAACATTAATTCTATTTTAACCAATGGAAAATTAAAACACTATATTTGCCTTGGTTAAAATTTTTCATTACTGCAATATTAATTTTGAAAGTTTTATTGGAGAAAAGCCAGAACTATGAAGATCTGCCATTTGCTTCTAAGTTAAAAAGAATTTGAAACTGGTTATCAACATTAAAACAAATTCTGTGCTGGTGGTAAGCCTCAGCATTGGGTGCACTGTGATATCTGCAAAGGTCGAACCCATTTGGAGAAGTTTACAACTGTTTTTGAATGCATGAAACACAATATTTTCATAGTATTTATAAATATATCATATAATACTGTTTCCTGTTATGTCATATACCAATATGGCATTGTACAACAAGCATAATGCCATCTGATTCTTACAAAAGTGAATCATTTCAACAAGTCAGTAAAATAAATGGTAGTACCTGCTTTTTATGCATACAGATTGTAAAACAAGTTTCCTTTGATTATTTTGCATAGCAACAGAGAAGTAAAAATCAAACAGGAATTAAAATGGCTAAATATGCAAGAAATTGTTATTCACAGTGACGTGACTGCACAGAACGCAGTATTCTATGCTTATTCTTTCCATTTGCTGAATTTCAAGATAAAAAGCACTTGTTTTCTACAGGTTCACAGAACAGCATAATAACAAGAACAATCAAAGAGAATGTTATGTAGGCATTAACTGAGATTAACAAACTGGCCCAATGTCTACCCACTGTAGAACATTTCCAGATCCAAATAGTGGTCATAGAAATCATTTCACATCTTTCCTAACACAGAATCCTTCTCAGAATCCAATTCTTTAGAGAAAGAATCAATATTTCCACTTAACATCCATATGAAGTATCACATCTAGTCAATCATTTATGGACAAATTTAAAGTCACTACAAAAGGAAGTAAACTGGACAACAGTCACATGTATTAAGCATCTATAAAGCTGTATGAATGAAGGTATCTAAATCAGGGGGTTGAAAAATCTGTTCCTTAACAGTCCTAACCAGATGAAGTTGCTGATGACCCATTTAATGATAATTTTCGAGGTCGACTGGCAAAGGAAGATTGGTGGTTACTGTTGGGGCTGTTGCTGGTTCCATTCATGGTACTGGAAATGTGAGGAACTGTGGGTGAGGAGACTGCACTGGAGTGCTGGGACTGGGCAAGCAGGAAGAGGTGGAGGGAACACCTCCTGCTGGGATGTTGGCCTTGTCACTCCCAGAATCACTTTCCAGCTCTCCAGCATTCGTCAGTCCATCCCTCTGGTGACTCATCTTCATTCTTTTGCAAGTTGGCCGAACTCTGTATTTCAAAGGTAGTGGGCCATTTCTTCTCCAGGTATAAATGTAGGCAATGTCCATTAGTGTGTAATAATCCTTTAAAGGTTCCTCTTCATACATGATGTCAATCTGGAAAGTATTAGGTATGTCCATTTTACTCCTGAGAAACTTTCTCAAGTGCATCACAGTCATTGCTGCTGGGCAACGTAAGTACCTTTTATCATTCACCTCTTTCATAGGCTTCTTTTTATTTACTTTCTGATCCAATCTGTTCTGATCAAAGAACTCAATAGACAGGCTTATTATCTCATCATCAGTTATAATCCGCTTCTCCTCATCTGCAACTTCTCCTCGGTCTTCGTTGGAGCCATTGGCAGCATCAGCTGAAGGGTGAGCTGCATAAAAATCTCTTCTTCTCTTCATTTCATTTTTGAAAAGCCCTGGGACTAATTTGTATACAATATCTTGAAGAGTTTTATCTGACCTTATGTTCAGGAGTGGTCTAGTTTTGTGAACTTGGACATCACAAATAGGACAATACTTGCTGCTCTCCAAGTAACGCACAATACATGTTTTACAGAAGGAATGTATACATTCTATTATGGTAGTGGCATCAATGAAGTACCCTCCACACAGGACACACATTAAGTGGGGATTTAGCTCAGTGATCTTGATTCTGGTTTTTTGATACATTTCTGCTTGATAAAAGATCCTGGAAAGAGCAGCAATCTGAGTGGGCGGAAAAGACAATGAAAGTTAAAAGTTGTTCAGCAGAAAATGAATGTGAGCCAAGCAGCCATCTTGGCATGAGCCACCACCGCTGTCAATGGGCACCGAGCAAGGCTGAGAGCAGCCATGGCCGCCACGCTCTGCTCATGCCACTCCCCCACCGGCCTCCTGCTCACATGCTACGGCCTCCTCCTGCGCGGCCTCCTCTGCCTTGGGGCCTCTCCTCCTCCTCAGCGCAGAAAAAATCTTAAGCAGGAATGGGAAAAGGAGGTTGAATGTGGCCATATTGAACAAAACTAAGGATGCATGAACAAGCTTTATGAATATGTACTAATTGAGAAATGAGGTCATTCATGCTATTTCAAAAAGACATATAAAGAGATATACTGCACATGCATGGACAAAGTTATTCCTGAAGTCACAAGTCAATAAACAAAAGTGTAAAGTGTCAGCCCCAGAAACAATTAATCACCTGAAAGACCAAAACGTGAGGACTCCCCTATGTTCTGACCCAGAAGAGGCGAAACCCCAAATCACTCACGAGAAATGGTCTTGATGCAAAATGCAAGAGGTTTATATGGGAAAGACCAGTGCACTGGGGACGATTCATATCCCACACAGGGGTAGAGGAGTCGACCACGAGCTCAAGGGTAAGGGGTTTATAAAAGCAAAAACCGCAAATACCTGGAATTGGGCTATAGAAAGGTAAAAACTGCAAACACTTGGCAAAAACTGCAAACACCTGGCATTGGACTATAGCATTTGGCAAGCTAACAAGTTTGCATAACGGGTACAAACATTTCCTGGAACAATGGGGAAAATTCTACTCCCTGCCATTAGTGAGGTCTATTTTGGACACAAGTCTAGGGGCTTAAATAATTTTTCACTCTCTCTCAGAAACTTTCATTCCCCACTCTTTCTAGTAAATAGTTCTAGTCTTAGAACTAGACATTATATTCTAACACACATGGACCTATTTATATTTGGTTTCTCTGGAGTATTTGTTCCTTACTCTAAGCCTTCTATTACGACAATAAATACACAATGACAGCACACACAATGACTAACAATGTCATTTCAAACACTGCTCTATCATACCCTAGGCATGCGCTTCTGGTTCTTCAAGCTGGAAGTGTTGCTCACTGATCCAACAAATACTTGATTTTGTTTATTATGCAAATGATCTGGATACAAACCAGGTACCAGACTGCATAAAAATACAAGACAGAAGCTTTTGAAGTGAACCCCTATTATAAGCAAAATCAAAAGGGGTCCCATAAGGGTAATGTAGACCGAATCTCTAATTTGGAAGCAATGTGGGGCTTGCAGGTCTCCTTCTCTTGAGTAGGCCTCCTGGAGCTGCATCAATGCTTGCTGTCTCACCCACTTGAGCTCCTTGAGCATAGAGAACAAAGGCTGGGAAAGCAGCATGTCAGCACTACGTACAGAGGCTACTTTTACCAGTGGAGGGGGGCCCCCATAGAGTAATTCATAGGGGATCAGTCCAAACTGTTCAGGGGTGTTTCTAACCCTGAAGAGCAGAAAGGGTAGGAGAGCTATCCAATCATTAGTGCCAGTCTCCGCTGTCAATTTGGTAAGGGTCTCTTAATGGTTTTATTCATCCTTTCTACCTGTCCTGAGCTTTGGGGCCTGTCCCTGACTTACCTGGGCAACAAAAGCAGGTCCATTATCAGACCCGATTACCTTGGGTATCCCAAACTTCGGGAGGATTTCTTCTAGGTTCTTTTTGGCTACCACATTGGCTGTCTCAGTCCTGATAGGAAAAGCTTCTACCCAGCTTGAAAAGGTATCTATAAACACTAATAAGTACTTGTTACCATACTTGGCTGGCTTCTTCTCAGTTAAGTTTACTTCCCAGTGAGTAGTGCCTGGGTGGATTCCCCTCAGTCTTCTTCCATGAGGCATTCCGGAAGGATTAGCTTTAACCATCTGGCAAGGCACACAATGTTTGACCAGTAAATCAGCCACTCCTGGTAATCTCAGAACATGATAAGGGAATGTTCTAATCAGTCTCTGCAAATGTCAACAGCCCTCTTTGTAAATTGCTCCGTGCAGTGGCAAAAGCATACCTACTGTCAGTGTAAATGTTGATAGACTTCCCCTTTGCCATTCCTAGAGCTTGTATCAAAGTCACAAGTTAGGCTTTCTGGGCTGACATCCCTTCAGGGAGGCTGCTGGTCCAGATCACTTGCTTTCTGTCCACCACTGTTGCTCCTGCCTTCCACTTACCTTCAACCATGAAGCTACTGCCATCCATGTACCAGCTCGAACTCCCAGGCCAAGGCTGATCCTTCATTTCTGCTATCCCAGAGTGAACTTATCAGCATCCTTCACAAGTAGATCTATGGCAGCAATAGCTTTCAGGCAAGAAAACCACCCGCTGGCAACATGGTCTAACTTCTTGCATAGGTAAGCTACTGGCCTTTTCCAAGGTCCCAAAGTCTGAGGAAGGACTCCTCTGGCGACCCCTGCTCTCTGATCCACATCAAAAAAACCAGGTATCCAAAGCCTGCAGAAGACAGCAGTGCCCAAGAATTCTCTTACTTGCCTTGGTGTAGTTGGGGTGGGGATCTAAGTTACAGTCAATTTTTCTGGCTTCCGTTAGCCACTGCTTCCCATCTCGAAGGGTGTATCCCAAATAAGTAACTTCAGTCTGACACAGCTGAGCCTTTTTTTAGCTGAGGCTCAGTAGCCCAACTCATCTAATTCTGTTAAGCAGATTGTTCTTCTGTTGCCCAGGTTCCCTATCTCTCAGGGTCCTGTCTCTTTCTCTCTTATCACTGCTTTCTCTGCCTCTTTTACTAGATCATAAAACTGTTAATACACCTTCTCTGCCTCTTTCACTAAATCACATAACTCAGCCTCCTGTAACCCTTCCAATCTTTGAAGTTTCTTTCTGATATCTGGAGCCGACTGCCTTATGAAGGCCAGGGCCACTGAGGCCTTCTGGGCTTCTGAGGTAGGATCAAAGGGAGTGAACCAACTGAAGGCTTCCATAAACCTTTCAAGGAACACAGAGGGAGGTTCAGTCAGCCCTTGCATTACATCTCTTACCTAAGCCAAATTAGTGTGCTGTCTTGAGATGCCTCAGAGACCACAGCCTGGCCATAGGTTTTCAAGCTCTACCTACTTTTAGCCATGTAGTAGTCCCAACCAGTGTAAGTCAAAGGGAACCCCATATTGATTTCACTTTGTAGCTATGTAGGCCACCTGTCGGCTCCCGGGATATTTTCTAACAGAATTCTCTCTTGCTCCTCGATTGTGAAAAGCATCTACCACAGCTGCTGACAATCAGCTGGAGGCTCTGATTCCAGAGAAGCATTCACTTTCGAATTCTCTTCTAACACCAGAGCACAATCAAAATTTTGGGAAGCAAAACCCAATTTTAACAGTGTAAACAATCCATTCCCTTTAAAAATCAACACCAAAAACATTACTTGCTACAAAGTTTGGCTGCCTGTTCCTGCACACAAATACAAGAAGGTGCAGCCCCCAATACCTCAAAGAGACACTGCCCTAAATCCTATATTTTATCTTTAGAGACCTGTCTCCTTGGGTTATCTCATGCTGCATACTGTAGTTCTGAATTACTCCAACCCAGAGTTACCAGTTTTAAGCCAACTTTCTGTTACCAATGTTACAAATTTTTAATCATAATCAATAACTTATGAGCCAATAATCTATAACCAAGATATGTAAAACATTTATACCATTAAACCCATTAAGAAAGAAAAATGAAACGGCTGCATACATTTGCTTATTTAAACCAAACAAAATTCTTAATTTCAAGAGAAGAGCTCCTTGTTACCTGATGAATCCAATAATCACAAGTACAGAGATTTTTGTAGGTAAAACAGACATCAGTTCCCTTACCATAGAACTTGAGAAGCTGCTGGTCCCTTTAAGAGCGGTGTTTACAATCAGCTCCTAGCTGGGCTTCTCCAGTCACACTAGACTTCTAACTACAGGTGCAGGGCTCCAAAGACCAATTGATACTGTCTATTTTCTATTCCTTTTTCTCTTTCACCAAATTTTCCCCCAGATAGTTGGAAAGTACTGCTTTTCTCAAACCCATTCTCTCTTGTGTAAATTATCTCTAGTCAGGGTAAAAAACACCTATGAGAATAACCTTCACTTCTCTAGATTTTCACATAGCTCTAAACACATACACAAAAACACACAAAACAGGAACCAATAGATCCAGACACATGCAACCCTTTTGTGTCCTCCACAAGCAGGCAAAAGAATTAGACGATTTCGGAGGGAGAAGCTTCCACTTCAAAAACAGAACTCGGTCCCTCTGACTGATCTTCGGAGACTACCAGGCGTCCCTAGCTCTCCCCACTTCCCAGGGCATCCCCTAGGTTGGCAGCCTGTGATCCCCCTAGCAGGTCTGCCAACCACAGTCCTCCGGTTCTTATGGCCAGAGAGGACAACTGCAAACAGAAAGTGCGCACATTTCAGAAAACCCCATCGACTACAAACACAAAGACACTGTCGTCCACTTTCACTTGGATGACCAAAACTAGAGAAATGACCCAGAGGGAGGCTGAATCAGATAGCCAGTTCTCGACAAGAGGGTTACAGTATTGCTACCGACCTACAGATGGGACAAAAGTCCCTACAGATTGGACAAAGGTCCCTCCAGGGCTGAGACATCCCCTAGGGCAATTTTTAAACCGAACTCAGGCTGATCAGTATAAACTCAGGTGGACCCAAACTCAGGCAGTGCTGTGCCTCAGAAACAAAGGACTAGACATAGACAAACAAATCAACACAACAAGCAAACGTTTTTTCAGTAAACAGAAAATAGGCAATCAGAACAGAGACACTGGCCTGCACGCGCACATTCCAGATGGGATCCCCATACCTCCAAGTCGATTCTCAGGTGTGAAGGGTGGTCCTCTATCCCAGCCAATACACCAAATGAAAGACACACAACGTGAGGACACCCCACTTTCAGACTCAGGAGGTGACACCTGAAATCAATCACGAGAAACGGTCTTGATGCAAACTGCAAGAGGTATATTCAGAAAAGACCAGTGCACTTGGGACGACTTGTATCCCACGCAAGGGTAGAGAAGTTGACCAAGAGCTCAAGGGGTAAGGGGTTTATAAAGGCAAAAAACACAAACACCTGTCCAAAACAGCAAACACCTGGCATTGGGCTATAGCATTCGGCAAGCTAGCAAGTTTGCATAATGGGTACAGACATTTCCTAGAACAATGGGGTAAGTTCTACTCCCTGCCATTAGTGAGGTCTATTTTGGACACAGGTCTAGGGGCTTAAATAATTTTTCACCCTCTCAGGATCTTTCACTCCCAAAGGTCAAGACATCACCAAATTTGGCCCTAAAGATATGGGCTATTGCCAATGTTCTGGATCTTTATTTTTTTTATTACGTATTTTCATCAATTACATTTCCAATGCTATCTCAAAAGTCCCCCACACCCTCCCCCCACCACTTCCCTACCCACCCATTCCCATTTTTTGGCCCTGGCATTCCCCTGTACTGGAGCATATAAAGTTTGTGTGTCCAATGGGCCTCTCTTTCCAGTGATGGCCAACTAGGCTGTCTTTAGATACATATGCAGCTAGAGTCAAGAGCTCTGGAGTACTGGATAGTTCATAATGTTGCACCTACAGGGTTGCAGATCTCTTTAGCTCCTTGGATACTTTCTCTAGCTCCTCCATTGGGGGTCCTGTGATCCATCCAATAGCTGACTGTGAGCATCCACCAATGTGTTTGCTAGGCCCCGGCCTAGTCTCACAAGAGACAGCTATATCAGGGTCCTTGCAGCAAACGCTTGCTAGTTTATGCAATGGTGTCATCGTTTGGAGTCTAATTATGGGATGGATCCCTGGACATGGCAGTCTCTAGATGGTACATTCTTTTGTTTCAGCTCCAAACTTTGTCTCTGTAACACCTTCCATGGGTGATTGTTTCCAATTCTAAGAAGGGACAAAGTGTCCACACTTTGGTCTTCGTTCTTCATCAGTTTCATGTGTTTTGCAAATTGTATCTTGTATCTCTCTGTACTAAGTTTCTGGGCTAATATCCACTTATCAGTGAGTACATATCATTTGAGTTCTTTTGTGATTGTGTTACCTCACACGGGATGATGCCCTCCAGATCCAACCATTTGCCTAGGAATTTCATAAATTCATTTTTTTAATAGCTGAGTAGTACTCCATTGTGTAAATGTACCACATTTTTTATTCATTCCTCTGTTGAGGGGCATCTGGGTTCTTTCCAGCTTCCGGCTATTATAAATAAGGCTGCTATGAACATAGTGGAGCATGTGTCCTTCTTATCGGTTGGGACATCTTCTGGATATACACCCAGGAGAGGTATTGCAGGATCCTCCGGTAGTAATATGTCCAATTTTCTGAGGAAATGCCAGACTGATTTTTAGAGTGGTTGTACAAGCTTGCAATCCCACCAACAGTGGAGGAGTGTTCCTCTTTCTCCACATCCTCACCAGCATCTGCTGTCACCGGAATTTTTGATCTTAGCCATTCTGACTGGTGTGAGGTGGAATCTCAGGGTTCTTTTGAATTTCATTTCCCTGATGATTAAGGATGTTGAACATTTTTTCAGGTGCTTCTCTGCCATTCGGTATTCCTCAGGTGAGAATTCTTTGTTTAGCTCTGAGCCACATTTTTTAATGGGGTTATTTGATTTTCTGGAGTCCACATTCTTGAGTTCTTTATATATATTGGATATTAGTCCCCTGTCTGATTTAGGATAGATAAAGATTCTTTCCCAATCTGTTGGTGGCTTTTTTGTCTTATTGACGGTGTCTTTTGCCTTGCAGAAGCTTTGCAGTTCCATGAGGTCCCATTTGTCAATGCTTGATCTTACAGCACAAGCCATTGCTGTTCTATTCAGGAATTTTTCCCCTGTGCCCATATCTTCGAGGCTTTTCACCACTTTCTCCCCTATAAGTTTCAGTGTCTCTGGTTTTATGTGAAGTTCCTTGATCCACTTAGATTTGACCTTAGTACAAGGAGATAGGAATGGATCGATTCACATTCTTCTACATGATACCAACCAGTTGTGCCAGCACCACTTGTTGAAAATGTTTCCACTTGATGGTTTTAGTTCCCTTATCGAAGATCAAGTGACCATAGGTGTGTGGGTTCATTTCTGGGTCTTCAATTCTATTCCATTGGTCTACTTGTCTGTCACTATACCAGTACCATACAGTTTTTATCACAATTGCTCTGTAGTACAGCTATAGGTCAGGCATGGTGATTCCACCAGAGGTACTTTTATCCTTGAGAAGAGTTTTTGCTATCCTAGGTTTTTTGTTATTCCAGATGAATTTGCAGATTGCTCTTTCTAATTCATTGAAGAATTTAGTTGGAATTTTGATGGGGATTGCATTGAATCTTTATATTGCTTTTGGCAAGATAGCCATTTCTACAATGTTGATCCTGCCAATTCATGAGCATGGGAGATCTTTCGATCTTCTGAGATCTTCTTTAATTTCTTTCTTCAGGGACTTGAAGTTTTTATCATACAGATCTTTCACTTCCTTAGTTAGAGTCACGCCAAGATATTTTATATTATTTGTGACTATTGAGAAGGGTGTTGTTTTCCTAATTTCTTTCTCAGCCTGTTTATTCTTTGTGTAGAGAAAGGCCATTGACTTGTTTGAGTTAATTTTATATCCAGCTACTTCACCAAAGCTGTTTATCAGGTTTAGGAGTTCTCTGGTGGGATTTTTAGGGTCACTTATATATATTATCATATCATCTGCAAAAAGTGATATTTTGACTTCATCTTTTCCAATTCGTATCCCCTTGATATGCTTTTGTTGTTGAATTGCTCTGGCTAGGACTTCGAGTACTATGTTGAAGAGGTAGGGAGAAAGTGAGCAGCCATCTCTAGTCCCTGATTTTAGTGGGATTGCTTCAAGCTTCTCACCATTTACTTTGATGTTGGCTACTGGTTTGCTGTAGATTGCTTTTATCATGTATAGGTATGGGCCTTGAAATCCTGATCTTTCCAAGACTTTTATCATGAATAGGTGTTGGATTTTGTAAAATGCTTTCTCAGTATCTAAGGAGATGATTTTTGGTTAGTGTCTTTGAGTTTGTTTTTATAATGGATTACATTGATGGATTTCAGTATATTAAACCATCCCTGCATCCCTGGAATAAAACTTAATTGGTCAGAATGGATGATTGCTTTAATGTGTTCTTGGATAAGGTTAGCGAGCATTTCATTGAGTATTTTTGAATCTATATTCATAAGGGAAATTGGTCTGAAGTTCTCTATCTTTCTTGGATCTTTCTGTGGTTTAGGTATCAGAGTAATTGTGGCTTCATAAAATGAGTTAGATAGGGTTCCCTCTACTTCTATTTTGTAACAGTTTGTGCAGAACTGGAATTAGATCTTTTTTGAAGGTCTGGTAGAACTCTGCACTAAACCCATCTGGTCCTGGACATTTTTTTTGGCTGGGAGACTACTAATGTATGTGTAGCCAGTCTGTTAGTCTATGTCTTTTTATTGAGGAATTGAGTCCATTGATATTAAGAGATATTAAGGAAAAGTAATTGTTGCTTCCTGTTATTTTTGTTCTTAGAGTTGGAATTATGTTCTTGTGGCTGTCTTCTTTTTGGTTTATTGAGGGATTACTTTCTTGCTTTTTCTAGGGCGTGATTTCCGTCCTTGTATTGGATTTTTTCTGTTATTATCCTTTGAAGGGCTGGACGCGTGGAAAGATAATGTGTGAATTTGGTTTTGTTGTGGAATATTTTGGTGTCTCCATCTATGTTAATTTAGAGATTGCCTGGGTATAGTAGCCTGGGCTGGCATTTCTGTTCTCTTAATGTCTGTATAACATCTGTCCAGGCTCTTCTGGCTTTCATAGTCTCTGGTGAAGTCTGGTGTAATTCTGATAGGCATGCCTTTATATGTTACTTGACCTTTTTTCCCTTATTGCTTTTAATATTCTATCTTTATTTGGTGCATTTGTTGTTCTGATAATTATGTGTCGAGAGGAATTTCTTTTCTGGTACAGTATATTTGGAGTTCTGTAGGCTTCTTGTATGATCATGGGCATGTCTTTCTTTAGGTTTGGGAAGTTTTCTATAATTTTGTTGAAGATATTTGCTGGCCCTTTAAGTTGAAAATCTTCATTCTCATCAACTCCTATTATCCATAGGTTTAGTCTTCTCATTGTGTACTCGATTTCCTGGATGTTTTGAGTTAGGATCCTTTTGCATTTTGTATTTTCTTTGATTGTTGTGCCGATGTTCTCTATGGAATCTTCTGTACCTGAGATTCTATCTTCCATCTCTTGTATTCTGTTGCTGATGCTCGCATCTATGGTTCCAGATTTCTTTCCTAGGGTTTCTATCTCCAGCGTTGCCTCACTTTGGGTTTTCTTTATTGTGTCTACTTCCCTTTTTAGGTCTTCGAAGATTTTGTTCATTTCCATCACCTGTTTGGATGTGTTTTCCTGTTTTTCTTTAAGGACTTGTAACTCTTTAGCAGTGTTCTCCTGTATTTCTTTAAGTGAGTTATGAAAGTCCTTCTTGATGTCCTCTACCATCATCATGAGATATGCTTTTAAATCTGGGTCTAGTTTTCGGTTGTGTTGGTGTGCCCAGGTCTAGGTGGGGTGAGAGTGCTGCATTCTTATGATGGTGAGTGGTCTTGATTTCTGTTAGTAGGATTCTTACGTTTGCCTTTTGCCATCTGGTATTCTCTGGAGCTAGTTGTTATAGTTGTCTCTGGTTAGAGCTTGTTCCTCAGGTGATTATGTTAGCTTCTATCAGCAGACCTGGGACACTAGCTCTATCCTTAGTTTCAGTGGTCAGAGTACTCTCTGCAGGCAAGCTCTCCTCTTGCAGTGAAGGTGCCCAGATATCTGGTGTTTGAACCTGCCTCCTGGCAGAAGTTGTGTTCCACTCACCAGAGGTCTTAACATCCCGTGGTGGGTCCTGTGAGGACCTTGGGGGTGTCCAGAAATTCAGCGCACAAGGAACCCCGGTGCTGCACTGGACCGGAAGGTACTTGTGCCCCAATCAGGCCGGGTTATCTGCTTCCCTAGTTAATGCAATCTCAGGTCGCCTGAGATTGGATTGGAACAGACGCTGTGTTCCACTCACCAGAGTTCTTAGGATCCCATGGGGAATCCTGTGTGGGTCCTTGTGTTTGTCCGGAGACAACTGGGCCAGGAACCCCGGTGCTGCAGTGGACCAGAAGGGACTTGTGCCCCAGATCAGGCCGGCTTATCTGCTTCCTTAATTAATGCAGTCTCAGGTCCCGCTCAATTGGATTGGAGCAGACGCTGTGTTCCACTCACCAGAGGTCTTAGGATCCCGTGAGGGATCCTGTGTGAGTCCTTACGGGTGTCCAGAGACTCCCCAAGCAAGGAAACCCTTAGGCTGCAGTTTGTTCTGGATCTTATAACTGAGACTTTCTACAGTTTTGATAGTGGACATAGTGAAATCAGTCTTGAACTAACCATGAAACCCTCCCAGCTAGCTAATATTCACATTACCCAAAAGGTGATATAATTTCTGTCATGAGAGAAAATGTCATGACTTACCCATGGATGAACCCTATATGGTATAATACTGCTGTGGCACACATAATGAGTCCACAGGTGTAACAATGGAATTTCTTTTCCTGGGGTAAGCAACTGCTCTTCTGATTGGATATAGAGGATTGTGCCACGTGAGTACGTGTATGCCTAGCACTGTAAACATGGTCAAACCCTACTGCTAGAGAGCCAATAGTTCCTGCATGGTGCTGAGGGTAGCATTTAGTATCATTCTGCTAAGTTATTGTGTTGTTAAACGTCCTTGTAAATTTTTATGTTTACATTTCTAGGTCTGCACTGCTCTCCACACTGATTAGTGAAGCTTCTAGTTGCAAGGAGGAGTAGTTAGTGCAGAAACACATAACTCTCCAAAATTCCGACACTAAACAACTGTGAGTGCTCAGCCACATATAGAACAGCTCAATCCACCTGTCCCAGCATTAAGGCTCAGGGAAGACTGTGGACTAAGAGGCAGAAGGGATTTCAGAGCCAGATTACAGTTGGGAACACTGTAATGTTACCCTTGTGGATGGTATGGCTGATGTACATGTGAACTCACAGTTGTTGTGGTTGCCTGCACGAGATCTCTACATGGTAAAGGCAGGTAAATGTCCCAGGAGGGTTTGTTTTTTGTTTTTCTTTTTGTTTTGTTTCGGTTTTTTTGTAGCTGAACCTCCAGCTGAGGCAAAATTGTCAGCTAATGTTTTCTGGAGAAGAGTCACTTCTGTGTAGATGACTGCTGGTCAGTTACCTTTGATTCCGTGGGTGACCCCACAGTTCTGTGAACTTGAGTAGCACTAGGCAAACACACTGATTTAAATAGGAACATACACATATAATAAAAAGGAGGTCATGAAGGTTGAAAGGGCATGTGTTTGAATGCTTCCAGTGGAGAGAGGTGCATGGAGAGATTGCAGGTGAATATAATGAGGACGTATGCATAAAATTTCAAAGAATAAAAACTAGTATTAAAAAGAGATTCTCCTCTCAGGTTGTATGATGTCTTGTCAGGATGATGATTAAATTACCCAGCAAAGGCCACAAACTGCCAATACAAGGAAGAAATAAAACAGTTTACCGAACATCCATCAGATACCTGAACTTACCTTGTTGACTAACGCATAGTGATTAACTAAACATTTGGGGAATATTGAGCATGCACAGAAGTCTATCTTAAGTACATGTGAGGCCCCCGAATGCATTTCTCTCATTTGCTTATTGCTGTTTCTTCCTTGGAACTGAGCGTGAGGACATTAACCAGTTCCCATGTGATCAATAGAAGAGGAAAGGGTTGGCATCTGTACTAGTGTAATCTACACACTTGCCTTAAACTCCCCATGGTCTGTCCTACTCAGTCATCAAAGGGGAAGGATACTGGGAAGCCATTGTTCTATATCAGCAAAACAGACATGCACAGAAGCTTCTAGGCTTCGGGTTTGGACAGCCATATCTCAAACCTTTGATCCAGGAAGCACTTTTACATGTAAAGGCCTAAAGTAGCTGACCTTGGAAATGAAGGCTGGTATTTATACTTGAGTGACTGTATGCAGCAGAAGATTTAATTTTTAGGAGCACTAATTCATTGACTGGGGTAGACTTGGGACCCAGACTCTAGGTACATTTTATCCAAAACCTACCTGTGTTCATGTCCTTGAGGCAGGAATGGTACTGCTAATAAACTTTTTTCTCTTCCTCAAGCAAGTTAAAAGTCAGCCAACACTTACTCATTGCCTGATGAGACTTGTCCAGAAAGACATTACAATGTTTTCTCCTTACTATACTTCCATTCAAGGCCTGATGTTATAAATGCCCAATAGTAGCTTTTAAATTAAAGACTTCTAGATTTGAAATGCCAGGTCTTCAGTGCTACCATCACTAAAGTGTTCCAAAATGCTTTCACAAAACCCCCAGATTGCTTTCAGTTTTTCCAAGGAGAGCAAGAAGATCATTGAATCTAGCTACTATCATAGGGCTCTGATCTTCAAGTTCATTACTGTCCTTCCTAAGCATATCAAGAGAGGTAAGGTTTTTCATCCCGATTTCCACAGTGCTGAAATTTCTGGAACCCAGTTTCTCCTTGCTGTGCTTAGGAAAGCCTCCTTGTTGACCCCTTCTATGTTTTATTGCACAGTCAACCCATGCTTGAGACAACATTTAAAGCCCTTCTCTAGCTCAAAGCCACTAAAGCCCATGAGAAAACATTCATGAGGGAATGTGGGATGGTTCTCTTGCCATTTTGGGGATGGAAATGAATTCCATATTGTGAGCAGTGAGTAATAATGGTCATCTATAGTTCCTACCTCTATAGCATGGTGGTCCTGTATGTCCCTGTCCTTATTAGTCCTCTTCAAATGTGGGGGATGGTGGTTGTCGTCCTCATTATCATCTTGTCTTCTTTTCCTGCAAAGTTTTCAAAAGAACAAGGACATCTATCCTTTAGTAATTGATCTTGGATACTTAAATTGCAGCCCTGTGCCAAAACCTAAATCTGGGGTTTTATTTAAGGAAGAACCGTTCAATGCTGCTCTGATGGATTTCCATTCTTCAGCAGGTGGTACTAGGCAGTGGTGGAAACATGTCAAACAAGAATTCTATGTGTACCCAAAGCCCAAATTCAATTCCCCCAATCAGCATCTCAATTTCAACCAGTGTTTCTATCCAGAAACATAGAATTGTAGGGTCAATTATAATGGCAAACACCACACCTGACCAGGCCTGTCACCTTATTCTTAACCCATTCCAGTTTAGAAGAATATTAGTTTTGTTAAGATTCATCTCATGTCGATTTGCTGTTGTATCACTTTGGACATTGTTTAGAAAATCTGTAATGATACTTCCTGTGTACTGTTAAGGCATTCCTGTTGCTATAACAAGAATTATTATGTCATTTGCCTGCCAGCATCACAGCATGGCTGATTACTTCCTTGAAGCCATTTCTAAAAGGTGCTGTAATAAAACCAGATATAGTGATACATGCCTGTATTACTAGTCCCAGAGGGGCTAAAGCATGAAGATCTATCTGTATTTCCTTTGTTACTTAGGCTATATTATAAGTTCCAAGCCTGTTGGACTCTTTTAATAGTGAGACTTTGATTCATGCCAAAAAAAAGTAATTACATTATCCATCACTAATTTTGTTGTGGTGATTGCCATTATAATCCGTATCTTTCTGTTTTCTTTTATTTCACAATATGTCCCTCTATAGTCCAATTTATCATCAATCTCAGTAATATGACTTGGCTTGGCTTGAACTTGCAGTAATTATCCTGATTCATCTTCAAGAGTACAATCTAGCTTTAAGCCCTTACCTTTCTTACTCTCCTCTCTAGCCCTCCTCCTCCTCTCTCTCCCTTCTCCCTTCTCTCTATATGACCACTTCCAGCCTTTCTCCCTCTTTCTACCTTTTCTTTCTCCCTGCCTTTTTACAATAAAGCCCTAAAACCATAAAAAAGTACAGCCTACTCACCTGATCTTAGATTTTCTGCTGAAATCGTATAATTTATTAGAGAATCATTCTTTTGAACTGCTTAATTGGAAACTATCTTATGTGTTTTCAATTCCTTAAGACTGTTAATTTACTGATGCCCATTATTTCATTAGTCTTCCATCTTACACTCATCTTTAAGAAACTCGATATGCTATCAGACTGCTTTAATATCATCTCCATTGCCTTTTCCCTATTTCTATAAGCAGTATCTAATTGAAAACTGAGAACTGCACATCCCTCCCTGGATCTCCTTTACCATGTCAAGTGCTAACTTTTAAAATGGGTAAGAATGACAACAGTGGCTAGAAGAGTTCTCTTGAATACTGGCTCAGTCTCCTCTTCTACAGGATGTGAAAAATCTTTTCACAGTTGAATAGCTTATCAAACAGTTTCTCCATGCCATAGATGTTGAGGATATAGTTAATGTTGTATTATCTATATAGTGTTATGGAAACAGAAATTTCTCAGAAGCAAATACAAGAATCTTTTTCTAGGTATTTTATGCATGCCAAAAGAACATCAAAATCTAGTAGCTATCTTTGGGAAATAAAGAATATTGCAAAAAAGAATAGCTTCCCTTCACACAGTTTCCTGTCAAATAATTGTGTTCTTAATTACAATAGTATTTTATTAGTTTTGTTTCTATCTTCACATATATTATATTCTCCTGAGCCCTACTACCTCATCACATGATCCAAATCTATAGCAATTTAAGCTGACACCAGATCTTGAATACCTTATCATTTAACCTTGAGATGCTTTCCCAAATCTTAATTGCTATAAATTGACTATGAGCCATGACCATGCCTGTGTAGAAAGACAACAAATTTACTGAGAGTCAATCAGAACAACACATGAAGAAACAATAACAGGTCCACCATACTACCCAAATAAATTCCATGCTGTACAGCATTTACTTAAACCTCACATACTGAAGAAAGGCACTTTCAACCTGGAAAAACTTGGGCTCTGTTTATTACCAGCCAGCTACATGTTTTTCTGTTAAGTGAACTAACCTTGCTGAAGCTAGTAACATTGATTTTCAAGACAAAATAGTAAATTCTGTAAAATAGTAAATAGAAAAAATATATAGAAAACCTGTTACAATGCTATGAGAGCACTGATATGCATACACATAAGGATAAAAGACTGAAAATGCTAACGTTTTAGTTCACCACACTCACTGAGCACAATCTACTATAAAGATGTTCCTTTGGGTATTAGTGGGTTAAGATTAAGCATAGATCTCAATTCCTGCCCTTACAAGACTGCGTTATGATGGCTGGTTTTGGATCATGAATTAGTGTATTTTGATCTCCTGTTTTACTGAAGCTTTCAACACTTTACATTTTAGTTTTCAAACAAAACTATGTATAGTGTAAAAAAGGTTATTTTTCAAAAATGTAAAACTGAGCTCTAAAGCAGTGTGTTAAATATACTTCCTGAATGAAAATAAGTGAATTTTTGCAGTGCATTATGAATGATTAATCTCTCAGCAATAGGGCTATGGATAAGATTAGCTTTGTGTATTGTACAGTATACATCTCCCAAGTTTTCTAGAGTGAGAATGAATAGTTGCTACAAGACCATGTTAATAAAGGCCTATAAACCTCAGGAACACAGTGGGTCAAAGAAACAAAAAAGATCTTTCAGAGAAGCAGAAATGCCAAGTTGCTAAGGTATCTAGACATTCCCATGGAAGAACTGAACATTTGAAACTCTGAAGAGTTGTGTGTCTAAATGATGAACTTGTAAAGAGCCTTCCAGAAGGTAGCATCTCACCACCACCAAATGCACACACGAGAGTTTGCAAAACAGTGTCACCAGAAGAAAGGGCTTCTCAAGAAAAATGTTCTACATGGCCCTTTCAAAAGCAAATTGTAAGGCAAACAGCAGAGAAGCTTTCATGTGTCTCCAATTCTGATGGAAAATCAGGAATGGAAGGTGGAGAGAGAGGGAACAAGTGAGCAAGAATAAGTGCAAGACAATAAGAGAGGGAGGAGTGGTAAACATTCCGGTTGATAGTGTGCCAGGGTTACCTTGTTGTTGCCAGGTAACTTTGGATGTGGAGTTCAGACAGAATCCAGGTGCTTGGGGCATTGCCTATGTGACTGATGGCCACACACCACTCTGCTGGGGCCAGGGGGCCTATGTGAGGCTGTAGCTGCAACAGTAGCTAAGGTCCCAGGAGGCAAGGCTGGACACCTGCCATCCCTTAGAGTCACTGAGGTTCAATGCCTGTGCTCAAATGGGGACCAGGCTGTATGTGCAAAGCTCACCGTAGATACCAGCCAGATGTGGAGACACTAGGGTAAAAACAAAATCAACAACACCTAGGGTGGTATGTCTCCCTTTGAGCCCAGCTATCCTACCACAGCAGGCCCTGGTATCCCAAAGACCTGCAGCTCAAGAAAATACCTTAAAACTTTCTTTATTAATTTGAGAGGAGTCCATGAGGAGGCAATGAATAAATCCCCTTACAAGTCAGGGAAAATACAAAGAGTGGAAGAAGAAAATGTTTATAACTGCTTAAGACCTAAACTAGGAAATATGATCACTGAAGAAAAGCCAAGATGAGGACATTTTGAAAATGAAAAATATAGGAATTGGAACAACAATCTTCATTAACAGAATATAAGAAATAGAAGAGAGAATCTCCAGTGTCAAAGACACACTTGAAAATGAATACATCAGTCAAAGAATATGTCAAATCCAAAAACAAAGCTCCTCTCATGAAACATCCAGGAAATCTGAGACACTATGAAGACATCAAACCTTTGAATAATAGGTAAAGAAGAAGAAGAAGAAGAAGAAGAAAGCCAAGGCAAAGGTCCAGAAACTGTTTTCAACAAAATAGAAGAAAATTTCCTTAAACTAAAAAGGGTGAGGTCTATGTAGTTACAAGATACATACAGAACATCAGTGAGTTCCACCAGAAGATATAGTAACCTAGGCCAATAATAATTTTAAGGCTAATCATGTAGAACAAAGAAATCATATGAAGCATTGCATGATATAAAAGCTAAGAAACATACATGGTGTACTCATTAGAATAATACCTGTCTTCTCCATTGAGACCCTAAAATCAGAAGGAGATGAACAAATGTTTGTGGACTTTAGGAAACCACAGATGCCATCACAGACTCATAAACCCAGTAAAATGTCAAATTACTCTGGGGGGTGAGGCTGAGATATTCCATCAGAAATTCAAATTTAAATAATATCTATTTATAAATCAAGCCCTACATCAGCTGTTTAAAGGAAAATTCCAACCTAAGGAGATCAACTTCACTCATGAAAATTCAGTAATTGAAGAATTTTCTGCCTGAAAATTTAAAGGATATAGAACACACACATAGGCACACACATACACATATAATATCACAAACATAACACCACCAACAATAACAACAACTAAATTACAGGAATCAACAAAAATTGGTCATTCCTACCACCCAGCCTCAATGTATTCAATTCCCCAAAAAGAGTCATATAGTAATAGAGTAGATGTAAAAATAGGATCCATATTTCTGCTACATCTGAGAAACACACCTTAACATCAAGGATATATATCACCTCTAAATCTAAAGATTTAGACAAAGACATTTCAATAAAAATGACTTAAGAAGCAAGCTGGTGTACTCATTTTAATATCTTAAAATAGATTACAAACACTCTGGTTTCTCTTCAGACTGTATAAATCTTTCACCTTTTACAAAATAGATTTCAAACCAAACCTAATCAAAAGAGATAGGGAAAGACACCACACACTCATCAAAGGAAAATATCACCAAGAGGACATTCCAATTATTCATATCTATGCCCCAATCACAAGGGCACACAGGTTTGTGGGAAAATTAAACACTACCAGAATTTTAACCAGCACACATTGATCTTCACAACAGTGAGGCAGACAACAATACACCATTTTACCAAAGAACAAGTCGTCCAGACAAAAACTAATCAGAGGCATATTGAACCTAAACGGCATTATTCATTACATAGGTTTAATAGATATCTACAGAAACTTTCAACCAAATACAAAAAACACACCTTCTTCTCAGAACCTCATGGAACTTTCTCTAAAATTGACCTCATACGCTAACACAAAACATGTCTCAAACTGTTAAGAGAATTGAAATAACTCTCTGCATCCTATGAGATGTCAAGAGATAAGCACTGGGTTTCAACAACAACAATAACAAGATAAAGCTCATGGAAACTCCATAGTTCTCTACACAGTTCTCTCCCAAATGAAAAAATGGTACAATATTTTAAATTAAAGAAAAATTAAAACATTCCAGAATTCCAAAAAAATGAAGGCACAGCATACCCAAATTTATGCAGTTTCATGTAATGGGTGATAAGAGGAAAATCCATAGACCATTAGCAATCTAAGAGTACACATTGAACCTCTAGAACAAAAATAAATAAATAAATAAATAAATAAATAAATAAATAAATAAATAAATAACGCCAAGCAGAGTACATTACAAGAAATACTCAAACTCAGTGCTGAAATCAATAAAACGAAGTAAAGAGAACAATACAAAGAATTGGTTGAACAAAGATGGTTCTTTGAGAAAATCAACAAGATTGGCAAACACTTAAGCAAACTAGCTGAGAAACAGAGCCAATATTCAAATCAACAGATCCAGAAAAACAAACAAGGACAAGACAACAGACACCTAGGAAATCCAAAGAATCAGAAGGATATAACATAAATACTCTTAGTCCATCAAATTTAAACTCAGGAATAAATGGAAATATCTGTATAACTCACTCTTACTAAAGTTAAATGAAGATCGGGCAAGCAATGAAGCCTATCTATGACCCCAAGTAAAATAGAAGAAATCATTAACATCATCCAAACTATAGAAGCCCAGGACCACATGGTTTTAGCACAGAATTTTACCAGATCTTCAAAGGAGAGTTAAGGTATACAGTATCTGTCTCTTGTGAGACTATGCCAGGGCCTAGCAAACACAGAAGTGGATGCTCACAGTCAGTTATTGAACGGACCACAGGGCCCCCAGTGGAGGAACTAGAGAAAGCACCCAAGGAACTAAAGGGAACTGCAACTCTATAGGTGGAACAACAATATGAACTAAGCAGTACCCCAGAGCTCTTGTCTCTAGCTGCATATGTATCAAAAGATGGCCTAGTCGGCCACCACTGCAAAGAGAGGCCCATTGGACTTGCAAACTTTATATGCCCCAGTACAGGGGAACGCCAGGGCCAAAAGGGGGAGTGGGTGGGTAGGGGAGTGGGGGTGGGTGGGTATGGGGGACTTTTGGTATAGCATTGGAAATGTAAATGAGCTAAATACCTAATAAAAATGGGGAAAAAAAGGAGACAAAGAAAAAAAAGGTATACAGTATCAAAATTTATCTACAAATTGAAACATAATGGGCATATCCAATTCCTTTTAGGAAGCCACAATAACCCTGATATTCAAACCACCGAAAGGATGAAAAAGAAAAAAAAGAATGAAAATTAAAAACCAACTTCCCTTATAAACACAGATGTAAAATACCTAACAAAATACTTGCAAACTGAATTCAAGAACACACTATAAAGTTCATCCACCATGACCAGGTAGGCTACATCCCAGAGATAGATTTATGTTTCAATGCATGGGAATCTATCACATTCATCCAAAGTGTAAACAAACTGAAAGAAAAACAACCACATGATAATCACATTAGACATTTAAAAATCATATAGTAAACTCCACAGCCCTTCATACTAAAAGTCTTGGAGAAATTTGGGATATAAGTGACATACCTAAACATAATAAAGCAACTTACAGGAACCATTTAAGGTAACACCGATTGAAGGATGATAAATTTTACTCAGTTCAACTAAAATCACTAATAAGACAAAGCTGTCCATTACATATTTATTCAATATATTACTTGAGGTTCTTGCTAGAAGGATAAAAAATTTCAAGAGAATTGTGGGGCACTGGACTATAAGAGCAAGTTTGGTATGGTTGAGCTGAGTTGGAAGCCCCAGGTCCCAAAGGCATGGTGGGAACTTTACCTGCTCCTGACACCAGAACCATGTCACTTAGCCACTGACCCCCACAGAGAGAGTTGTAGCTATCAGTCATGTAAGGGCACTGCTCCCAAGCCACTCCACATGTAGATGAGGCATCCCGGAAATCTTAGAACAAGCTAATAGGAAGCATCTGCTGTTAAACACCAACCTAACCCCAGAATGTATATAAGATCCCTTCCAGAAAGAATAAAGGTGTGTGAGAATTACTCCATTGCCTGAGAGCATCTGTTGTATAAGAGCTGTAACACTTCCAGGGAAGACAACACTCTTAACATAGGCAAGCAGCTTTGACATCAGCCTCAGTGCTGGAAAGAGAAGCAGGGGACACTGGTGGTGGTTGCACTTCATCTTCACTGGTAGCACCTTTCCCCTTCACTTGAATGCTTCTGATGCTGGGCCATTCCAAAGACATCCATTGATAGAGTCAGTTGCGCAAACCAACAGTTGGTGACTATGCGGTGCACAGCACCAAACGAATTGCAACTGATACAATGGGCAAGTGAGTGTCACACTTCCCATCTCTGGAGATGGATCAGAGCAACTGATCCTTTCCTGCTATGTTTTCAATCAGAGCCCTCCCATAGATTTGGACAAGCTGAACGAGCACTTTAAGCCTTCTGGCCAGAGTTAATGCCTGGTTTTGGCTGAAGGTCCCTCTAACCACTGTCTAACTCCCAACAGTCCACAATAGGCATTGCGGAAGGCAATCTAACTTCTCTTTAAAACAAAAAAACTGGCAGCCACTTAAAAACCACAGGGTGACCACGAGATATTATATATACAGAAAGGATTAACATCTTGTACCTATTTGGAACTTCCCAAAGCCTATAAGCCAGGGGAATCTTTTCATTGGACATGGCATTTCTCCTTTTTTCTGTCATGTTCAACTCATCACTGCACAAAAAAAATCCACCCCCCAAGGTCAGGGAGATATGTACCCTACTAAAATCTCATGCAATAAAAATGGCCTAAAATCAACATCTTTATTTTTGGAAGAAGTCTTTCAGATAGTGACAGAAATGAATAAAGATAATATTTATAGCCCTGACTCATAGAACCGACTAGTTTCTTTCATCAGAAGCAGGAACATGCCCCAATAAAACTACACCCAACCAGGGAATTTTTTTTTCTGATCTTAGCCGCAATTCAACAATGCATAAGGCCATATAAATAGTAAAGGCTGATAACAACACACCACCTTAGTCCCCTCAGTTAGATGAGCCCAAAGTCAAGATCCTAAATCTACCCTATTTCAGATTTCACAGCTCTTATCCAACTAGTAAGGGAAATAAAATCAGTCTACCCACCTCTGCCCCCTTATCCACCAGAGGAAACAGTAAGTAAACCATCTGGTACTCCAGCACCTCTTTCCTTCCCAAAGACAGGGGTCCATTAGAAAAACACATGAGCTTTCACCAGCATCTTTCTCTTTTGCCCCCTTCCAACCTGAGAGAGATATCTCTCCCCAACATCCTCCAGCATCAAAACTCAATGATAAGCAAAATGGTTAGATAAAAACCCTCCAAAATCCATAGTACCCCTATCCTCAACTTTCTACCCCGCAACAACTTCATAATTTTCCTGATTGCCTTGCAAAAACAAAACCCATCTCCCATCCTACTCAGGAATCCAATACAGAACTAGAATCCAAAAACTCTAGAGCAGTCCCCATTCATATTAATCCCAGTGGAATGAAACCAATCAATTGGTAACCATTCCAAGCCTCAAACTTTATAGAACTCAGGCAGGCAGTGAAGGAAGATGGCATCCATGCACACTGAATAAAATCTCACATACAGAACCATTATGCCAACCTAAAAACACCCCAAGACTGGAGAGATATTTGCTCTTCCTCACTGCATGGCCTAATGGTTTTGTAATTGGAGGACCTATTTGAAGATGAATTTAGTCAACATGTCAGGCAAATTTGGGATTGAGGCAACACCCCATGGGGTCTGATGAACTCATTGGTCAGGAAGACTTTTCCACTGAAGCAAAGTAAGCAACACAGCAAGTAGAGTATTATGGAAAAAACCCATCTCCCATTCTACTAATGAATCTGATAGAGAACTGGAATCTATGTACAGCCCAAACTTGGTACAGGGTTATCGTGTCCTCAGGTTCAAAAGACCACATATCCTCCCTGCATTCTCTTCCTCAAAAGCCAGGAGAACCCTTATCCGATTTTATTCTCAGAACTAGAAAAAGGATAAAAAGAAAAAACCCCAACCCCACAGCTAGAGTTCCCCTTCTTTTTATTAGATATTTTCTTCATTTACAATTCAAATGCTATCACAAGAGTCCCTTATACCCCACCCCACCCCCCCCACCCCACCCCCGTCCTGCTCTCCAACAACCAATTCCTGCTTCCTGGCCCTGGTATTCCCCTGTATTGGGGCATATAACCTTTGCAAGACCAAGGGCCTCACCTCCCAATGATAGCCAATTAGGCCATCTTCTGCTATGTATGCAGCTAGAGACATGAGCTCAGGGGGTACAAGTTAGTTCATATTGCTGTTCCTCCTATAGAGTTACAGACCCCTTCAGCTTCTTGGGTACTTACTTTCTCTAGATCATCCAATGGGGGCCCTGTGTTCCTTCCAATAGATGACTCTGAGTAAGAACTTCGATATGTGCCAAGCACTGGCATAACCTCAAAAGAGACAGCTATATCAGGGTCCTTTCAGGAAAATCTTGCTGGAATATGCAATAGTGTCTGCATTTGGTTGATTATGGCATGGATTCCCAGATGGGGCAGTCTGTAGTTGGCACTTCCTTCCGTCTGAGCTCCAAACATTGTCTCTGTAACTCCTTACATTGGAATCTTGTTCCCCATTTTAAGGAGGGACGAAGTATCCCACACTTTGGTCTTCCTTCCTCTTGAGTTTCATGTGTTTTGCAAATTGTATCTTGGGTATTCTGTTTCTGGGCTAATATCCACTTATCACTGAGTGCATATCATGTGAGTTTTTTCCCTCACTCAGGATGATATCCTCCAGACCCATCTATTTAACTAAGAATTTAATAAATTCATTGTTTTTAATAGCTGAGTAGCACTCAATTGTGTAAATGTACCATATTTTCTGTATCCATTCCTCTGTTGACAGACATCTGTGTTCTATTCTTTTCTTTTTTTTTTCTTTTTTTTTTTTGTGGTACAATGGAGTGTTTTTTTTTCTTTTTTAATATTTTAATTAGGTATTTTCCTCATTTACACTTACAATGCTATACCAAAAGCCCCCCCATACCCTCCCCCCCCAACTCCCCTACCAACCCACTCCCACTTCTTGGCCCTGGCACTCCACAGTACTGGGGCATATAAAGTTTGCATGGCCAATGGGCCTCTCTTTCAAGTGATGGCCGACCAGGCCATCTTTTGATACATATGCAGCTACAGATAAGAGCTTCGGGGTACTAGTTAGTTCATATTGTTGTTCCACCTATGGGTTGCAGTTCCCTTTAGCTACTTGGGTACTTTCTCTAGCTCCTCCATTGGGGCCCCTATGATCCATCCAATAGCTGACTGTGAGCATCCACTTTTGTGTTTCCTAGGCCCTGGCATAGTCTCACAAGAGACAGCTATATCTGGGTTCTTTCAGCAAAATCTTGCTAGGGTATGCAATGGTGTCAGCGTTTGGAGGCTGATTATGAGATGGATCTGAAAGACTCCGAAAGGAGCCCCTCGCTCAGGCCTCAGGACAATAGCAGACACCCAAGAACTCACAATAGACCAAGCTTGTTGCAAATCACGAGGCTTTATTCGGGGAAAGCCAGAGCTCTGGGGACAACTCATATCCCATGCAGGGGTAGAAGAGTCAACCTCGAGGGGAAAGAGGTCCCAGTTTTTATAGGCCCTCAGGGGGGAAAGGAGAAGGGGGAGAGTAGGGGATTTCCAGATCTAAACAATGTATATTCTCAAGAAATGGGTATGGGAGGGGTACAAGGAAAGAGTCTAATAAAGTTGCAGCAATGGGCACACACCTGGTCAGAACATTAGCAGACACACAGGTTCAAGGAGTGGCCAGAGCATTGTGCACCTCTATTTTTTTAAATCAGTGAAGCTAGTTCTGCTAACACTGACATCTTACTTGCTAATTTCAGGGCTTCTGTGTCCTTTTACATTGTGCCAGGATCTTTCATTCCCCACTTTTTCTAGTTACTAGTTCTAACCTTAGAACTAAACTGCAACCTCTTTTTCAAGGTTCTGCAGAGACTGGTATTGTTGTCTTAATACTAACAGCTGGACAGCACCAATCCTCTCTTTAACAAAGGTCATTAGTTTATTAAGAATTAGCGGGCCACACGTCAGCAGTAAGAGCAAAATTATTAGAGGGTCTATCAGAGTAGAAATGAGGGTGGTCAACCAAGGGGATTTATTCTTCAGGAGCTTGCTTTACGTGAGAGGCATGAATCTAAGCAGAGATGCCTTCAACTTTGACAGCAGTGGGGGTGGTCAGCATCATGATGCAAGGGCCTTTTTAGCAAGGTTTCAGATTCTCAGCTCGATGTCATCAGATGAGAGCTGCATCTCCCACCTGGAACTGGTGTGGTAACATCAAGTCTCCTGGTTCGTAGGCCTCTTTGAGCTGCTCTCAGGCGGTGTTTCTGACCACTTCTAGGGCTTTCATGCATGTAAACAATGAAGGACCAGGATTAAATTTTGAAGGGTTTAACACTCTTTTTACTTCAGTGAGTGGGGGAAGCCCCCCCATACAGAATTTCATATGGAGTGATCTTAAATTTTCCCAGTGTGTTCTTAACACAGAACAAGGCAAAGGGAAGGAGTGCTGTCCAGTAATTCCTCCGGTCTCTAAGATTAATTTAGTCAAATTTTTTTAGAGTTCTATTCATCCTTTCTACCTGTCCTGAACTCTTGGATCTATAAGCACAATGTAATTTCTAATCAATCTCCAGTTGGATGGCCAGTCCCTGACTTACCTGGGCAACAAAGGTGGGTCCATTGTCAGACCCTATTAACTTAGGTATTTCAAACCGTGGAAAAATTTCTTCTAGGATTTTTTTAACCACAACATTGGCAGTTTCTTTTTTGTTATTGTTGTTGAGTAGACCTCCACCCATCCTGAAAAGGTATTTATAAAAACTTAAACTAGGAAACTGCTTCTGTCAATGTACCAGTTTGGAACACCTGGCCACGGCTGGTCACCGTTCAGTCAGCAGCAGACTCTGGTAGTGAGTCATCTGGGCATTTGTCATCCATCGGTCTGGGGGCTGGCAGATAATGCTTTCAAGAGAGTGGGGGGCTACCACAGTTATTTGCTGTCCTAGAGTTAATTTGTCAGCATCCATAATGAGTAGGGCTACGGCAGCAATGGCCTTTAAGCATGTAGGCCATCTGCTGGCCACTGGGTCCAGCTTCTTAGACAAATATGCCACCAGCCTCTTCCATGGCCCTGGAGCCTGAATAAGAACTCCTCTGGCCACCCCTGCCCTCTCATCAACATAGAGAATGAAGGGCTTGGTTAGATCAGGCAATACCAAGGCTGGCGCAGTCAGCAGGGACTCCTTAATATTTTCAAAAGCTTTCTGATGTTCTGATGTCCATCTGAATTCTCTACTTTTCTTGGTCAGGGGGTACAGGGGGGAAGACAGTGTTGTAAACCCAGGTATCCAAAGTCTGCAGAACACAGCGATGCCCAAGAATTCTCTCACCTGTTTTGGAGTAGCCAGTGTTGGTATTTGAGTCACAGTCCTTTTCAAGCCACCGTTTTCCATCCCAGAGGGTATATCCCAAGTAGACTACTTCCATCTGACATAGCTGGGCTTTTTTAGCAGAGGCCCGGTAACCCAACTCACCCAGTTCTGTTAGCAATCTGTGTCCCCTGCCAGCATTCTCTCTCCATGGTTGCAGCAAGGAGCAAGTCATCAACATATTGAAGCAGAGTTATCTGGGAGTTTTCAGCTCGGAAGGAGGCTAAATCTCAATGTAGAGCCTCATCAAAAAGGGTGGGGGGGTTGAACCCCTGGGGTAACCGTGTCCAGGTCAATTGTCCCGTTTGTCCAGTGTCAGGATCTCTCCACTCGAAGGCGAAATTGGGCTGGCTGGAGGGATGTAACTTCAGGCAAAAGAAAGCATCTTTTAAATCAAGTACTGTGTACCATTTTCACTCCGGAGGGAGTGAGCTGAGGTTATAGGGATTAGGAACAGTTGGGTGAATATCTTGGACCCTCTTATTGACCTCTCTCAGGTCTTGGACTGGTTGGTAGTCACTCGTGCCAGTTTTCTTTACCGGCAGTAAAGGAGTATTCCAGGGTAACTGGCAAGGTATCAAAATACCTAATTGTAAGTCTCTGAATATGTGGCCTGATTCCATCTCTTCCTTCACGGCTCATTGGGTATTGTTGCACTCCTATAGGGGTTGCATCCATCTTCAGTCCCACAACGACAAGGGGAACTCTGACAGCCATTCCCATGCCTCCAGTCTCTGCCCATGCTCTAGGGAAAACAGTCAACCAATCTTTTAGGTCTGGCACCTCTGTTTGCTTTATGCCTTCATGCAATCAGTATTCTTCCTCAAGCTGCAGGGCTAAGACTACGGAGGTGGGAGATTCCCAAGTTACTCTCCACCCTTCTTGGGTAAATCTGATATGGACCTTTAATTTAGTCAGAAGATCTCTTCCTAGAATCAGTGTGGGACACTCAGGAATGACCAAGAAGGGATGACTCACTTGGCCTTTCCCCAGATCTACAGTGCATGCAGTGGTCTAGGGGTATAGTTTTGACCAGTGGCTCCAATCACTATGGTTCTTTTATTTTTTAAATTTTCTCAGTGGATGTTTCAACACAGAATGCTCTGCCCCTGTGTCAATTAAAAAGTCTATGGTAGTCTCTTCCACCATCAGGGTTACCCTAGGCTTGGTGATGGGGTCCGAGCCCCGTCTCCCCTATTCATCATCTTTCACTCAGGACTTAAGGGGCCCTTCCCTTTTTCTTTGATCATTCTCGTGCCCAATGTCCTTTTTCCTTTCAATAGGCACATTGGTCCTTCTCTAAAATCTTCTGGACAGATCTTCTTCCTTCAGGTCTGGGTTCCTTGTTGCCCAGGTACCCTGTCTTGTCTATTTTCTGGCCTGTTCTTTCCTCCATGTTCCTCTACTACTGCGGCCAAAATCCTGCTTAAATTCCTCTCCTGTCTTCTTTCCCTCTTATTCTCCCTCTGTTTCTCTCTTGTGATACACCTTCTCTGCCTCCTTAACTAAATCTTGTAAAGCCATGGCATGTAATCTTTAAAAGCCATAGCAACCACAGCTTGTTGAACCTCAGAGGTCAGGTTAAAAGGAGTATAGTATCTATAAGCTTCTATCAATCTTTCTAGAAAAACAGACGGGGGCTCTTTAAGGCCCTACATCACTTCTCTTACCTTAGCCAAATTGGTGGGGTGTCTCATCGCTCCCTTTAGACTAGAGCCCGGCCGGTAAACTATCAACCTCTCCTTACCTTGCACCGTGTTGTAGTTCTAATCTAGCCAGTCCAGAGGGAAAAAAATCATTCAAATTGGACAGATCAGCTAATGAGAAAGGCCAATATTGGAGGGTCTGCAGAGACTGCCTGTCTGTGGGCAGGTTGCCCACAGCTCACAAAGGAAAACGCAGAAGTTGTTTTTAATAGCTGAGTAGTACTCCATTGTGTAAATGTATCACATTTTCTGTATCCATTCCTCTGTTGAGGGGCATCTGGGTTCTTTCTAGCTTCTGACAATTATAAATAAGGCTGCTATGAACATAGTGGAACATGTGTCCTTCTTACCGGTTGGAATATCTTCTGGATATATGCCCAAAAGAGGTATTGTGGGATCCTCCGGTAGTACTATGTCCAATTTTCTGAGGAACCGCCAGACTGATTTCAGGAGTGGTGTGTGGGTTCATTTCTGGGTCTTCAATTTTATTCCATTGGTCTCCTTGTCTGTTACTATACCAGTACCATGCAGTTTTTATCACAATTGCTCTGTAGTAAAGCTTTAGGTCAGGCATGGTGATTCCACCAGAGGTTCTTTTATACTTGAGAAGAGTTTTTTCTATCCTAGGTTTTTTGTTATTCCACATGGATTTGCACAGTGCCCTTTCTAATTCATTCAAAAATTTAGTTGGAATTTTGATGGGGATTTCATTGAATTTGTAGATTGCTTTTGGGAAGATAGCCATTTTTACAATGTTGATCCTGCCAATCCATGGGCATGGGAGATTGGAATTAGATCTTCTTTGAAGGTCTGATAGAACTCTGCACTATACCCATCTGGTCCTGGGCTTTTCTTGATTGGGAGACTATTAATGACTGCTTCTATTTCTTTAGAGGATATGGGACAATTTTGATCATTAACTTTATCCTGATTTAACTCGTTTGGTTGATTCTTTGAATAGTTCTTGTTTCCACTTGGTTGATTTCGCCCCTTAGTTTGATTATTTCCTGCCACCTACTCCTCTTGGGAGAATTTTCTTCCTTTATTTCTAGAGCTTTTAGTTGTGTTGTCAAGCTGCTAATGTGTGCTCTCTCTAGTTTCTTTTTGGAGGCAGTCAGAGCTATGAGTTTCCTCTGAGAAATGCTTTCATTGTGTCCCATAAGTTTGGGTATGTTGTAGTTTCATTTTCATTAAACTCTAAAAAGTCTTTAATTTTTTTCTTTATTTCTTCCTTGACCAAGTTATCATTGAGAAGAGTGTTGTTCAGTTTCCATGTGAAAGTTGGATTTCTATTTTGTTGTTATTGAAGATCAGCCTTAGTCCATAGTGAACTAATAGAATGCCTGGGACAATTTCAATATTTTTTGTATTTGTTGAGGCCTGTTTTGTGACCAATTATATGGTCAATTTTGTAGAAAGTACCATGAGGTGCTGAAAAGAAGGTATATCCTTTTGTTCTGTTGATAACTATTAAGTCCATTTGTTTCATAACTTCTGTTAGGTTCACTGTATCCCTGTTTATTTTCTGTTTCCACGATCTGTCCAATGATGAAAGTGGTGTGTTGAAGTCTCCCACTATTATTGTGTGAGGTTCAATGTGTGCTTTGAGCTTTACTAAAGTGTCTTTAATGAATGTGGCTGCCCTTGCATTTGGAGCATAGATATTCAGAATTGAGAGTTCCTCTTGGAGGATTTTACCTATGATGAGTATGAAGTGTCCCTCCTTGTCTTTTTTGATAACTTTGGGAAGTTGATTTTATTCGATATTACAATGGCTACTCCAGCATGTTTCTTCAGACCATTTGCTTGGAAAATTGTTTTCCAGCCTTTTACTCTGAGGTAGTGTCTGTCTTTTTCCCTGAGATGGGTTTCCTGTAAGCAGCAGAATGTTGGGTCCTGTTTGTGTAGCCAGTCTGTTAGTCTATGTCTTTTTATTGGGGAATTGAGTCCATTGATATTAAGAGATATTAAGAAAAAGTAATTGTTGCTTCCATTTATTTTTGTTGTTAGAGTTGGCATTCTGTTCTTGTGCTGTCTTCTTTTTGGTTTGTTGAGGGATTACTTTCTTGTTTTCTCTAGGGCATGATTTCCGTCCTTGTATTGGTTTTTTTCTGTTATTATCCTTTGAAGGGCTGGATTCGTGGAAAGATAATGTGTGAATTTGGTTTTGTCGTGGAATACTTTGGTTTCTCCATCTATGGTAATTGAGAGTTTGGCCGGGTATAGTAGCCTGGGCTGGCATTTGTGTTCTCTTAGTGTCTGTATAACATTTGTCCAGGATCTTCTGGCTTTCATAGTCTCTGGTGAAAAGTCTGGTGTAATTCTGATAGGCCTGCCTTTATATGTTACTTGACCTTTTTCCCTTACTGCTTTTAATATTCTATCTTTATTAAGTGCATTTGTTGTTCTGATTATTATGTGTCGGGAGGAATTCCTTTTCTGGTACAGTCTATTTGGAGTTCTGTAGGCTTCTTGTATGATCATGGGCATGTCTTTCTTTAGGTTTGGGAAGTTTTCTTCTATAATTTTGTTGAAGATGTTTGCTGGTCCTTTGAGTTGAAAATCTTCATTCTCACCAACTCCTAATATCCGTAGGTTTGGTCTTCTCATTCTGTCCTGTATTTCCTGGATGTTTTGAGTTAGGATCCTTTTGTGTTTTGTATTTTCTTTGATTGTTGTGCCGATGTTCTCTATGAAATCTTCTGCACCTGAGATTCTCTCTTCCATCTCTTGTATTCTGTTGCTGATGCTCGAATCTATGGTTCCAGATTTCTTTCCTAGGGTTTCTATCTCCAGTGTTGCCTCACTTTGGGTTTTCTTTATTGTGTCTACTTCCCTTTTTAGGTCTAGTATGGTTTTGTTCATTTCCATCACCTGTTTGGATGTGTTTTCTTGTTTTTCTTTAAGGACTTCTACCTGTTTGCTTGTGTTTTCCTGTTTTTCTTTAAGGACTGGTAACTCTTTAGCAGTGTTCCCATGTATTTCTTTAAGTGAGTTATTAAAGTCCTTCTTAATGCCCTCTACCATCATCATGAGATATGCTTTTAAATCCGGGTCTAGCTTTTTGGTTGTTTTGGGGTGCCCAGGACTAGGTGGGGTGGGAGTGCTTCGTTCTGATGATGGTGAGTGGTCTTGATTTCTGTTAGTAGGATTCTTACATTTGCCTTTTGCCATCTGGTATTCTCTGGAGCTAGCTGTTATAGTTGTCTCTGGTTAGAGCTTCTTCCTCAGGTAATTATGTTAGCTTCTATCAGCAGACCTGGGAGACTAACTCTATCCTTAGTTTCAGTGGTCAGAGTACTCTCTGCAGGCAAGCTCTCCTCTTGCAGGGAAGTTTCCAGGTCTCTGGTGTTTGAACCTGCCTCCTGGCAGAAGTTGTGTTCCACTCATCAGAGGTCCCTAGAACCCATGAAGAGTCCTGTGGGGACCTTGTGGGTGTCTGCAGACTCCTCGCCCAAGTTGGTCTGTGCTGGTGCCAACTGGAAAAGCCTTGTGACCCTGGTCAGGCCGGGTTTTCTGCTTCCCTAATTAATGCTGTCTTGCGTCCCGCAAGATTGGATTGGAGTGGCAGTTGTGATCCACTTACCAGAGGTCCTAATATCTCATGGAGAGTCCTGTGGGGACCTTGATGGTGTCCACAGACTCTACACCCAAGGTGAGTCGGTGCTGGCGCTGACCGGAAGGGCCTGTGTTCTTTTCAGATTCTGGCTGTTATAAATAAGTTAGGTATGAACATAGTGGACCATGTGTTCTTATTATAGTTGGAACATCTTCTGTATATATGCCCAGGAGAGGTAGTGCCGGACTTTTCCGCTGAAGCACAGAAAGCAACACAGCCACTAGAGTATTATGAACAAGTCCCACTATGAGCAACCCAAGATTGGGACAGTGTTATTGTGAACTCTGGTTCAAAATACCCCACATCCTCCCTGCCTTCTCTCCCTCAAAAGCCAGGAGAACTCTTATCTGATATGATTCTCAGAACTAAAACAAGCCTAGAAAGAAAAATCCCCAACCCCACTGCCAGAGTTCTCCTTCTTAAATCCACTATATGGGAAGGCATAATTTCTGATTACAGACTATCCTGCTGGGGCGTCCAATTGGTGGATTTTGGCAACCCAAGATATAGGAACCACATCACACCAGATTAATGGTAAAAACAAAAGGAATCTGCCTGAAAAGTGGAGAGAAAGGACATTAGAGACATAAATGCTGACAAATTCCCTCAACCTAATAGATGCTAATTCCCCTAGGAAAATTTGCTCCATGGCAGAAAAGGTTTCCATTGAAAAGATATTGTACCTCCATATATAATTAGGACAGTAGGCCACTGAAGCCTTTAAACTTTAGAAGGGGCAGCCCTCAGCCCCAACAGTAAAAGAGTTAGTTACTCTCATAGAAGCCTTATTGGTTTCCAGCATCTCAGAATGTTTCCACACAAATTTAAACATTAAAATAAATAATAAAACCTTCAGGTTTGCAGCTGTGCTTGGAGCATGGCCTGTGTTCTAGATGCCAACCTACTCATTCCATACTCCAGTTCCAGTTTGACTCATAAGGTACTCTGACACATCTCAAATCACAGGTGAGGACCCAAATGCTGTTCCAATACCCAATATAAGCAGGATCTCTGGGACCTCAGGACTCAGATACACTGCCCAGCCAGAGACCCACACACTCTGGTTTGTACATGAGCTAGGAACAGAGCTTCTCCTCTGGATATAGACCTACTCAGCCCACAGCACAGTTTCAGCTCAACCCCCAGGGATCCGGACACAGCCAACTTCACAGGATTACAGGATCACAGGAGAGACAGTCTAGTTAACCCCAGATGTAGTCAGATGGCAAGAGTCAAGTGCAAGAACATTAGTAACAGAATCCAATATGACTTGGCAACATCAGAACACAGTTCTTTCTCTACAGTATGTCCTGGATACCCCAATACTCTAATAAAACAAGATTCAGATCTAGATTCATAGCTCATGAAAATGATTCATGACATTAAGAAGAACACATATAACTCCCTTAGAAAAAATACAGGAGAGCACAGTTAAACAAGTAGAAGTCCTTAAAGATGAAACATAAATCCCTAAAAGAAATACAGGAAAACACAAATAAACATGTGGAGGAGATGAACAAAACTATCAAGCATCTAAAATTGGAAATAGATACATTAAAGATGAGACCATGAGTCACTGATGCAAGCCTCTCCAACAGAATACAAGACGCAGAGGAAAGAATCTTAGTGGTAGAAATTACCACAGAAGACATTGACACAACAGCCAAGGAAAATGAAAAAGGAAAAAACCCCTAAGTCAAAATATTCAAGAAATGTAGGACATAGTGAAAAGATAAACCCAAGAATAGTAGGTATAGAAGAGAGTGAAGCTTCCCATCTCAATAGGCCAGCAAACATCTTCAGCAAAGTTATAGAAGAAAAGTTCTGTAACATAAAGAAAGAGGTGACCATAAATATATAAGAAGCCTTCAGAACACCAAACAGATAGGATCGGAAGATAAATTCATTCTGTCACATAATAATCAAAACACCAAATGTACAGAAATAAGAAAGAATATTGAAAGTGGCAAAGGGAAAAGGTCAGATAAGATTTGAAGGCAGACCTATCAGAATTACACTAGACAAGCTGGGCATGGTGGCGCACGCCTTTCATAACTGCACTTGGGAGGCAGAGACAGGCGTATTTCTGAGTTCGAGGCCAGCCTGGTCAACAGAGTGAGTTACAGGACATCCAGGACTACACAGAGAAATCCTGTCTTGAAAAAAAACAAAAAACAAAAAACAAAAAACAAAAACAAAACAGAATTACACTAGACTTCTCAACAGGGAATCTAAAAGCCAGAAAATCTTGATCAGATGTCATACAGTCACTAAGAGAACAAAACTGCCATCCTAGGACACTATGCCCAGCAAAAATATTAATTAGGATACATGGAGAAACCAAGGTTTACCAAGACATAACCAAATTTAAATAATATCTTTACATTAATCCAGACCTACAGATGATAATAGAAGTAGAAGTAAAACGAAAGTAGGAAAATTACACACATGGAAAAGTAAGGAGTTAATATTTTCACAACAAACACAAAAGAAGAGAAACACACAAACATAATTCCACTACTAACAAAAATAACAAGAAGCAACAATTATTGCTTCCTAGTATTTCTCAACATCGATTGACTCACTTCCTCAATAAAAAGAATATACACTACCTAACTGATTATCTAAATAGGACCCAGCATTTTGCTGCATATAGGAAGCACACCTCAGTGACAAAGGCAGACACTATGTCAAATTAAAATGATGGAATATATTCTCCAAGAAAATGATCCAAAGAAACCAGATGGAGTAGCCATTCAAATATTGAAACAATAGACTTTCAACTAAAAGTTATCACAAAAAGATAGGAAAGGACACTTTGCCAAGCACTGGTGGTGCACACCTTTAATTTCAGCACTTGGGAGGCAGAGGCAGGCTTATTTCTGAGTTTGAGGCCAGCATGATCTACAGAGTGAGTTCCAGGACTGCAAGGGCTACATTGAGAAACCCTGTATAGAAAAAAAAAAAAAAAAAAAAAAGGACACTTCATACTCATCAAAGAAAAATCCACCAAGATGAACTCTGAATTCTGAACATCTATGAACCAAATGCAAGGGCATACACATTTGTAAAAGAATCATTATTGAAGCTCAATGCACACAATGAACCTAACACAATAGTAGTGGGATATTTCAACACCCCACTCTAATCAATGGGCAGGACATGGAAAGAGAAATTAAACAGAGGTGCAGTGAAATTAAAAGAAGGTATGAACCAAATGGACATAACAGTTATCTACAGAACATTTCACCATAAAAATAATGTACCTTCTTCTCAGCACCTCATGGTACCTTCTCAAAAATCAACCATATAATCAGACACAAAACTAACTTCAACAGATACAAGAACAGTGGTTTAATACTACCACAGAGTAAGGCTGTTTTTCAATAACAACAAAAACAACAGAATGCGTACATAAACATGGAGGTTGAACACCTATTTATTCAATGATAACTTGGTCAGGAAAGAAATGAAGACATAAAGACTTTTTAGAATTTAATGAAAATGAAAGCACATCATATCCAAACTTATAGGACACAGTGAAAGCAGTACTAAGAGGAAAATGTATAGCCCTGAGTGCCACCATAAAGAATTTGGAAAGATCATAGAGTAGCAGCTTAATAGCATTTTTAAATCTCTAGAATGAAAAGAAGCCAATACACTCAACACTGGAAGACTGCAGGAAAAAATCAAAACAATATCAGAGCTGAAATCAACCAAGTACTAACAAAGAGAACTATAGAAAGAATGAACAGGCAGATACCAGGTACCAAAATTAAATCAGAAGCACACAAACCTGCTAACCAGTCCCATAACACCTAAGAAAATAGAAGAATTCATTAGAAATCTTCTAACAAAAAAAGGCCCAGGACCAGATAATTTTAGTTCAGAATTCTATCAGACCTTGAAAGAAAACCTAATACCAATACTTCTTAAACTATAACACAAAATAGAAACAGAAAGAACACTATTCAATTCATTCTAAGAAGTGACTGTTACACTTACACATAAACCACATAAAGACCCAACAAATAATTAGAACTACACACCAATTTCTCTCATGAATATCAATGCAAAAATATTCAATAAAATTCTTGCAAACTGAATCCAAGAACACATCCAAACAATTATTCACCATGATCAAATAGGCTTCACTCAGGAATGTATGGATGGTTCAATATATGGAAATCCATCAATATAATTAATTATATAAACAAACTCAAAGAACGAAAACATGTTCATCTCATTAGATCCTGAAAATTCTTTGACAAATGCAACACCCCTTCATGTTAAAAGTATTGGAGAGATCAGAAATTCAATGTTCATAACTAAATATATTAAAAGCAATATATAGCAAACCAATCATCAATGTCAAATTAAAGGGAGAGAAACTTACAGTAATCACATTAAAATCAGGGACAAGAAAAAGCTACCCAGTCTATCCCTACTCAAAGTTCTAGCCAGAGCAATTCCACAACAAAAGAATATAAAAGAGATACATATTGGGAAGAAAGAAGATAAGATATCACTATTTGCAGATGATATGATTGTATACAGAAGAAACCAAAAAAATTCCACCATAGAGCTCCTAGAGCTGATCGACAACTTCAGCAAAGTGGATTGATCTAAAATTAACTCTAACAAATCAGAAGCCTTCCTCTACTCAAAGGTAAATGGGCTGAGAAATTATAGAAACAACCCCCTTCACAATTGTCTCAAATATTATAAAATATTTCTGTGTGACTCTAATCAAGCAAATGAAAGACCTGTATGACCAGTTCTCCCATGCTCATGTATTGGAAGGTTTAATATAGTAAAAATGGCCATCTTGCCAAAAGCAATCTACAGATTCAAAGCAATCCCCATAAAAATTCCAAATCAATTCTTCACAGAGTTAGAAAGAGTAGTGCTCAAATTCATTTGTAATAACAAAAAGCCCAGGTAGAGGAAAGTATTCTCAACAATAAAAGAACTTCTGGGCAAAACCCCATCCCTGACCTCAAGCTGTATTACAGAGGAAAAGTGATATAAATTGTATGACATTGATACAGAGACAGGAAGGTAGATCAATTGAATAGAATTGAAGATCCAAAATGAACACACACCACTATGGTCATTTGATCATTGAAAAAGAATCTAAAACCATCCAGTGGGAAAAAGACAGCATAGTCAAAAAATGGGGGTGGTTCAACTGTTGGTCAAGATGTATAAGAGTGAAAATTGTTCCATTCTAATCGCCTTCTACAAAGATCAAGACCAAGGGGATCACGAACGTCCACATAAAACCAGATACACTAAATCTAATAGAAGTAAATATGGGGAAGAGCCTCGAAAACAAGGGCACAGGGGAAATTTTCCTGAACAGAACACCAATGGCTTACTTTCTTTTTTTGTTTTGTTTTTTAATATTTTTTATTACATGTTTTCCTCAATTACATTTCGAATGCTATCCCAAAAGTCCCCCATACACTCCCCCCAACTTCCCTACCCACCCATTCCCATTTTTTTGGCCCTGGCGTTCCCCTGTACTGGGGCATATACAGTTTGCAAGTCCAATGGGCCTCTCTTTCCAGTGATGGCCGACTAGGCCACCTTTTGATACATATGCAGCTAGAGTCAAGAGCTCCGGTGTACTGGTTAGTTCATAATGTTGTTCCACCTATAGGGTTGCAGATCCCTTTAGCTCCTTGGGTACTTTCTCTAGCTCCTCCATTGGGAGCCCTGTGATCCATCCAATAGCTGACTGTGAGCATCCACTACTGTTTGCTAGGCCCCGGCATAGTCTCACAAGAGACAGCTACATCTGGGTCCTTTCGATAAAATCTTGCTAGTGTATGCAATGGTGTCAGCGTTTGGAAGCTGATTATGGGGTGGATCCCTGCATATGGCAGTCTCTAGATGGTCCATCCTTTCGTCTCAGCTCCAAACGTTGTCTCTGTAACTCCTTCCATGGGTATTTTGTTCCCACTTCTAAGGAGGGGCATAGTGTCCACACTTCAGTCTTCATTCTTCTTGAGTTTCATGTGTTTAGCAAATTGTATCTTATATCTTGGGTATCCTAGGTTTTGGGCTAATATCCACTTATCAGTGAGTACATATTGTATGAGTTCCTTTGTGAATGTGTTACCTCACTCAGGATGATGCCCTCCAGGTCCATCCATTTGGCTAGGAATTTCATAAATTCCTTCTTTTTAATAGCTGAGTAGTACTCCATTGTGTAAATGTACCACATTTTCTGTATCCATTCCTCTGTTGAGGGGCATCTGGGTTCTTTCCAGCTTCTGGCTATTATAAATAAGGCTGCTATGAACATAGTGGAGCATGTGTCCTTCTTTCCGGTTGGGACATCTTCTGGATATATACCCAGGAGAGGTATTGCTGGATCCTCCGGTAGTACTATGTCCAATTTTCTGACTACCAGACTGATTTCCAGAGTGGTTGTACAAGCCTGCAATCCCACCAAAAATGGAGGAGTGTTCCTCTTTCTCCACATCCATGCCAGCATCTGCTGTCACCTGAATTTTTGATCTTAGCCATTCTGACTGGTGTGAGGTGGAATCTCAGGGTTGTTTTGATTTGCATTTCCCTGATGATTAAGGATGTTGAACATTTTTTCAGGTGCTTCTCTGCCATTCGGTATTCCTCAGGTGAGAATTCTTTGTTCAGTTCTGAGCCCCATTTTTTAATGGGGTTATTTGATTTTCTGAAGTCCACCTTCTTGAGTTCTTTATATATGTTGGATATTAGTCCCCTATCTGATTTAGGATAGGTAAAGATCCTTTCCCAATCTGTTGGTGGTCTTTTTGTCTTATTGATGGTGTCTTTTGCCTTGCAGAAGCTTTGGAGTTTCATGAGGTCCCATTTGTCAATTCTCGATCTTACAGCACAAGCCATTGCTGTTCTGTTCAGGAATTTTTCCCCTGTGCCCATATCTTCAAGGCTTTTTCCCACTTTCTCCTCTATAAGTTTCAGTGTCTCTGGTTTTATGTGAAGTTCCTTGGTCCACTTAGATTTGACCTTAGTACAAGGAGATAGGTATGGATCGATTCGCATTCTTCTACATGATAACAACCAGTTGTGCCAGCACCATTTGTTGAAAATGCTGTCTTTCTTCCACTGGATGGTTTTAGCTCCCTTGTCGAAGATCAATTGACCATAGGTGTGTGGGTTCATTTCTGGGTCTTCAATTCTATTCAATTGGTCTACTTGGCTGTCAGTATTCCAGTACCTCACACCAATGAGAATGACTAAGATCAAAGTCTCTGGTGACAACAGATACTGGTGCAAATGTGGGGAAAGAGGAACACTCCTTCATTGCTGGTGGTAATGCAAGCTGATAAAACCACTTAGGAAAATAATCTGGTGGCTCCTTATAGAAGTGGAAATAAGTTCTACCTGAAGACCCATCTATTCCACCACTGGGCATATACCCAAAGATGCTCGAAGATATAACAAGAACACATGCTCCAATGTGTTCATAGCAAACTTATTTATAAGAACCAGAAGCTAGAATCAACCCAGACGTCCCTCAACAGAATAATGGGTACAGAAATTATGGTAAATTTACACTATGGAGTACTATTCAACTATTAAAAATAATGACTTCATAAGGCTCGCAGGCAAATGAATGGAATTAAAAAATATCATCCTGAGTGAGGTAACCCAGTCACAAAAGAAAACACATGGTATGCAATCACTGATAAGTGGATATTAGTCCAAAAGTTTGGATACTCAAGGTACCATTCACAGACCATATGAAGCCCAAGAAGAATACAGATTGTGTGACAGAATTTGGCCTTCTTGGACATCAGTGGGAGAAGTGTCGCTTGGTCCTGAAGAGGTTCGATGCCCTAGTATAGGGGAATTCCAGGGTGGGAAGTTGGGAGTGGGTGTGTGGTTGGGTGAAGCACCCTCATCTAGGCAGTGGTATTGGATCCACAGTTTCAGGATGTGAGACCTGAAAACGGATAGAATTTGAAATGAAAATAAGAAAATATCAAATAAAAAGAGTTGACCAGGAAAATACAAACAATGACTTCATGAAATCCGCAGGCAAATGTTTGGAACTAGAAAATATCTTCCCGAGTGAGGTAAGGAAGACACAAAGAACACACATGGTGAGTACTCACTGATAAGTGGATATTAACCAAAAATATCACAATATTCATGATAAAACCCACAGACCATATGGAGCTTATGGGGAAGAAAGACCAGGATGTGAATACTTCAGTCCTGCATTGAGGGCAGAGCAGGATGATCTCAGGATGTACAGGGGGGCAACTTGGAGGAATAGAGTAGGGGGATGAAAGAAGGAGGGCATTATTAGGGATTATAGGGGATAGGAGAGAAGTACAGAGAGTCAGCAAATCAAACAAAAATATTTAGCAAGGGTGGCCAGGAACTGTGGATAGCCACTGGGTAGACCCAGATCCCAGGGAAACGTGAGGTTCCCAGGAAACAATGGGGATGACTTTAGCCAAAATGTACAGAAAAAATGAGGTAGAACCTGTAGAGAATACCTCCAGTAGATATGCAAGGCCCCAGTCAAGGGATGAAGCCACACACCCAGCTCAACCGTTTTAAACCAGAAATGGTCCTGCCCAAAGGAAAGACAGGGACAAAAATGGAGCAGAGACTGAAGGAAAGGCCCTCTAGGGACTTCCTTACCTGAGGATCCATCTTGTCTGCAGACAACAAACTGGAAAGTGTTGCCCTTGCTAAGAGGATCTTGCTGACAGGAATTTGGGATGGCTGTTCCTTGGGAGATTTAGCCAACAACTGATTAATGCAGATGTGGATGCTTGGAGCCATAAACGGGCTAGACTCAGGGACCCCAGTGGGGAAGCTGACATAAGGAAAGGAGGAGCAGAGGGGTATTGAAACCTTATAGGAAGAACAACATCAGCTGGTTGGAACACCCAGTACTCCAAGGGACTAGACCATCAAGCAAGGAGTGTTCAGGGTGGGATCCATTGCTACAGATACATGTGTAGCAGAGGGTGGCCTTTTCTGATATCAATGGGAGTTGAGACCCTTTGTCCTGTGGAGTTTTGATGCCCCAGCATAGGGGTATGCTGAAGCAGTGAGGAAAGAGAGGGTGGGTGCTTGGTATAACATGCTCGTAGAGGAAAAGGGGAGGGAGGAGAGAGCAGTTTTGGGTTTGTGGAAGGGTAACTGGAAAGTGGGATATCACTTGAGATGTAAATGAATGGAATGATTAATTAAAAAATAAGATAATAAACCATTCAAGTACCTTGTTTATACTGTAGCAGACAATACAATTTGAGGACAACAAGAGACTCCACAGAGACTGGCAACTGTCCCTGGGACACAGCTCCTAGACACTGGGGGTACCTCATGCATTTAAAGCCAAACAGGCTTATAGGTAGGAAGACCCTGAAGGATATATCTGCCTCATATGCCCCCTAGTAGTTCAAATAGCCACCAATCTTCTAGGGAGACTTAACTTTTAAGCCCTAGAGGTAGTGCTTACCACCCAATTAGATACAGACTACATCAAGATAGAGGACATGGCGGGCTTCCTGGCCAGCGGAGTTGCCTGACACCCTGACACCCGCAAGGGCCCACACAGGATTCTCCACGGGATCCTAAGACCCCTGGTGAGTGGATCACAGCGCCGGCCCCAACCCAGTCGCGCGGAACCTGAGACTGCTGTACATAGGATAGGGAAGCACACTGCCCGGGCCTGACCCAGGACAAAAGTCCCTTCCGCTTCACTCGAGCCGCGGGCTTCCTGGCCAGCGGAGTTGCCTGACACCCTGACACCCGCAAGGGCCCACACAGGATTCTCCACGGGATCCTAAGACCCCTGCGCGCGGAACCTGAGACTGCGGTACATAGGGAAGCACACTGCCCGGGCCTGACCCGGGACAAAGACCCCTTCCGCTCCACTCGAGCCGCAGGCTTCCTGGCCGGTGGAGTTGCCTGGCGCCCGCAGGGGCCCACACGGGATTCTACACGGGACCCTGGGACCTCTAGTGAGTGGAACAAAACTTCTGCCAGGAGTCCTGTTCGAACACCAGATATCTGGGTACCCTCCCTGCAAGAAGAGAGCTTTCCTGCAGAGAATACTCTACCCACTGAAACCAAGGAGAGTGCTACCCTCCCAGTTCTGCTTATAGAGGCTAACAGAGTCACCTGAAGTACAAGCTCTTAACAGGGACAATTATAACAGCTAGCTTCAGAGATTACCAGATGGCGAAAGGCAAACGTAAGAATCCTACTAACAGAAATCAAGACCACTCACCATCATCAGAACGCAGCACTCCCACCCCACATAGTCCTGGGCACCCCAAAACAACCGAAAATCTAGACCCAGATTTAAAAACATTTTTCATGATGATGATAGAGGACATCAAGAAAAACTTTCATAAGTCACTTAAAGAATTACAGGAGAGCACTGCTAAAGAGTTACAGGCCCTTAAAGAAAAGCAGGAAAACACAGCCAAACAGGTAGAAGTCCTTAAAGAAAAACAGGAAAACACATCCAAACAGGTAATGGAAATGAACAAAACAATACTAGAACTAAAAAGGGAAGTAGACACAGTAAAGAAAACCCAAAGCGAGGCAACGCTGGAGATAGAAACCCTAGGAAAGAGATCTGGAACCATAGATGCGAGCATCAGCAACAGAATACAAGAAATGGAAGAGAGAATCTCAGGTGCAGAAGATTCCATAGAGAACATCGACACTACAGTCAAAGAAAATACAAAATGCAAAAGGATCCTAACTCAAAACATCCAGGAAATTCAGGACACAATGAGAAGGCCAAACCTACGGATAATAGGAATTGATGAGAATGAAGATTTTCAACTAAAAGGGCCAGCTAATATCTTCAACAAAATAATTGAAGAAAACTTCCCAAACATAAAGAAAGAGATGCCCATGATCATACAAGAAGCCTACAGAACTCCAAATAGACTGGACCAGAAAAGAAATTCCTCCCGACACATAATAATCAGAACAACAAATGCACTAAATAAAGATAGAATATTAAAAGCAGTAAGGGAGAAAGGTCAAGTAACATATAAAGGAAGGCCTATCAGAATTACACCAGACTTTTCACCAGAGACTATGAAAGCCAGAAGAGCCTGGACAGATGTTATACAGACACTAAGAGAACACAAATGCCAGCCCAGGCTACTATACCCGGCCAAACTCTCAATTACCATAGATGGAGAAACCAAAGTATTCCACGACAAAACCAAATTCACACAATATCTTTCCACGAATCCAGCCCTTCAAAGGATAATAACAGAAAAGAAGCAATACAAGGACGGAAATCACGCCCTAGAACAAACAAGAAAGTAATCCCTCAACAAACCAAAAAGAAGACAGCCACAAGAACAGAATGCCAACTCTAACAACAAAAATAAAAGGAAGCAACAATTACTTTTCCTTAATATCTCTTAATATTAATGGACTCAATTCCCCAATAAAAAGACATAGACTAACAGACTGGCTACACAAACAGGACCCAACATTCTGCTGCTTACAGGAAACCCATCTCAGGGAAAAAGACAGACACTACCTCAGAGTGAAAGGCTGGAAAACAATTTTCCAAGCAAATGGTCTGAAGAAACAAGCTGGAGTAGCCATTCTAATATCGGATAAAATCGACTTCCAACCCAAAGTTATCAAAAAAGACAAGGAGGGACACTTCATACTCATCAAAGGTAAAATCCTCCAAGAGGAACTCTCAATTCTGAATATCTACGCTCCAAATGCAAGGGCAGCCACATTCATTAAAGACATTTTAGTAAAGCTCAAAGCACACATTGCACCTCACACAATAATAGTGGGAGACTTCAACACACCACTTTCATCAAGGGACAGATCGTGGAAACAGAAACTAAACAGGGACACAGTGAAACTAGCAGAAGTTATGAAACAAATGGACCTAACAGATATCTACAGAACATTTTATCCTAAAACAAAAGGATATACCTTCTTTTCAGCACCTCATGGGACCTTCTCCAAAATTGACCATATAATTGGTCACAAAACAGGCCTCAACAGATACAAAAATATTGAAATTGTCCCATGTATTCTATCAGACCACCATGGCCTAAGACTGATCTTCAATAACAACATAAATAATGGAAAGCCAACATTCACGTGGAAACTGAACAACACTCTCCTCAATGATACCTTGGTCAAGGAAGGAATAAAGAAAGAAATTAAAGACTTTTTAGAGTTTAATGAAAATGAAGCCACAACGTACCCAAACCTTTGGGACACAATGAAAGCATTTCTAAGAGGGAAACTCATAGCTCTGAGTGCCTCCAAGAAGAAACGGGAGAGAGCACATACTAGCAGCTTGACAACACATCTAAAAGCTCTAGGAAAAAAAGGAAGCAAATTCACCCAAGAGGAGTAGACGGCAGGAAATAATCAAACTCAGGGGTGAAATCAACCAAGTGGAAACAAGAAGAACTATTCAAAGAATTAACCAAACGAGGAGTTGGTTCTTTGAGAAAATCAACAAGATAGATAAACCCTTAGCTAGACTTACTAAAGGGCACAGGGACAAAATCCTAATTAACAAAATCAGAAATGAAAAGGGAGACATAACAACAGATCCTGAAGAAATCCAAAACACCATCAGATCCTTTTACAAAAGGTTATACTCAACAAAACTGGAAAACCTGGACGAAATGGACAAATTTCTGGACAGATACCAGGTACCAAAGTTAAGTCAGGATCAAGTTGACCATCTAAACAGTCCCATATCACCTAAAGAAATAGAAGCAGTTATTAATAGTCTCCCAGCCAAAAAAAGCCCAGGACCAGACGGGTTTAGTGCAGAGTTCTATCAGACCTTCAAAGAAGATCTAATTCCAGTTCTGCACAAACTATTTCACAAAATAGAAGTAGAAGGTACTCTACCCAACTCATTTTATGAAGCCACTATTACTCTGATACCTAAACCACAGAAAGATTCAACAAAGATAGAGAACTTCAGACCAATTTCTCTTATGAATATCGATGCAAAAATCCTCAATAAAATTCTTGCTAACCGAATCCAAGAACATATTAAATCAATCATCCATCCTGATCAAGTAGGTTTTATTCCAGGAATGCAGGGATGGTTTAATATTCGAAAATCCATCAATGTAATCCATTATATAAACAAACTCAAAGACAAAAACCACATGATCATCTCGTTAGATGCAGAAAAAGCATTTGACAAGATTCAACACCCATTCATGATAAAAGTTTTGGAAAGATCAGGAATTCAAGGCCCATAACTAAACATGATAAAAGCAATCTACAGCAAACCAGTAGCCAACATCAAAGTAAATGGAGAGAAGCTGGAAGCAATCCCACTAAAATCAGGGACTAGACAAGGCTGCCCACTTTCTCCCTACCTTTTCAACATAGTACTTGAAGTATTAGCCAGAGCAATTCGACAACAAAAGGAGATCAAGGGGATACAAATTGGAAAAGAGGAAGTCAAAATATCACTTTTTGCAGATGATATGATAGTATATATAAGTGACCCTAAAAATTCCAACAGAGAACTCCTAAACCTGATAAGCAGCTTCGGTGAAGTAGCTGGATATAAAATAAACTCAAACAAGTCAATGGCCTTTCTCTATACAAATAATAAACAGGCTGAGAAAGAAATTAGGGAAACAACACCCTTCTCAATAGTCACAAATAATATAAAATATCTTGGCGTGACTCTAACTAAGGAGGTGAAAGATCTGTATGATAAAAACTTCAAATCTCTGAAGAAAGAAATTAAAGAAGATCTCAGAAGATGGAAAGATCTCCCATGCTCATGGATTGGCAGGATCAACATTGTAAAAATGGCTATCTTGCCAAAAGCAATCTACAGATTCAATGCAATCCCCATCAAAATTCCAACTCAATTCTTCAATGAATTAGAAGGAGCAATTTGCAAATTCATCTGGAATAACAAAAAACCTAGGATAGCAAAAAGTCTTCTCAAGGATAAAAGAACCTCTGGTGGAATCACCATGCCTGACCTAAAGCTTTACTATAGAGCAATTGTGATAAAAACTGCATGGTACTGGTATAGAAACAGACAAGCAGACCAATGGAATAGAATTGAAGACCCAGAAATGAACCCACACACCTATGGTCACTTGATCTTCGACAAGGGAGCTAAAACCATCCAGTGGAAGAAAGACAGCATTTTCAACAATTGGTGCTGGCACAACTGGTTGTTATCATGTAGAAGAATGCGAATCGATCCATACTTATCTCCTTGTACTAAGGTCAAATCTAAGTGGATCAAAGAACTTCACATAAAACCAGAGACACTGAATCTTATAGAGGAGAAAGTGGGGAAAAGCCTTGAAGATATGGGCACAGGAGAAAAATTCCTGAACAGAACAGCAATGGCATGTGCTGTAAGATCGAGAATTGACAAATGGGACCTAATGAAACTCCAAAGTTTCTGCAAGGCAAAAGACACCGTCAACAAGACAAAAAGACCACCAACAGATTGGGAAAGGATTTTTACCTATCCTAAATCAGATAGGGGGCTAATATCCAACATATATAAAGAACTCAAGAAGGTGGACTTCAGAAAATCGAACAACCCCATTAAAAAATGGGGCTCAGAACTGAACAAAGAATTCTCACCTGAGGAATACCGAAAGGCAGAGAAGCACCTGAAAAAATGTTCAACATCCTTAATCATCAGGGAAATGCAAATCAAAACAACCCTGAGATTCCACCTCACACCAGTCAGAATGGCTAAAATCAAAAATTCAGGTGACAGCAGATGCTGGCGTGGATGTGGAGAAAGAGGAACACTCCTCCATTGTTGGTGGGATTGCAGGCTTGTACAACCACTCTGGAAATCAGTCTGGCGGTTCCTCAGAAAATTGGACATAGTACTACCGGAGGATCCAGCAATACCTCTACTGGGCATTTATCCAGAAGATGCCCCAACTGGTAAGAAGGACACATGCTCCACTATGTTCATAGCAGCCTTATTTATAATAGCCAGAAGCTGGAAAGAACCCAGATGCCCCTCAACAGAGGAATGGATACAGAAAATGTGGTACATCTACACAATGGAGTACTACTCAGCTATTAAAAAGAATGAATTTATGAAATTCCTAGCCAAATGGATGGACCTGGAGAGCATCATCCTGAGTGAGGTAACACATTCACAAAGGAACTCACACAATATATACTCACTGATAAGTGGATATTAGCCCCAAACCTAGGATTCTCAAGATATAAGGTACAATTTGCTAAACACACGAAAATCAAGAAGAATGAAGACTGAAGTGTGGACACTATCCCCCTCCTTAGAATTGGGAACAAAACACCCATGGAAGGAGTTACAGAGACAAAGTTTGGAGCTGAGATGAAAGGATGGACCATGTAGAGACTGCCATATCCAGGGATCCACCCCATAATCAGCATCCAAACGCTGACACCATTGCATACCCTAGAAAGATTTTATTGAAAGGACCCAGATGTAGCTATCTCTTGTGAGACTATGCCGGAGCCTAGCAAACACAGAAGTGGATGCTCACAGTCAGCTAATGGATGGATCACAGGGCTCCCAATGGAAGAGCTAGAGAAAGAACCCAAGGAGCTAAAGGGATCTGCAACCCTATAGTTGGAACAACATTATGATCCAACCAGTACCCCGGAGCTCTTGACTCTAGCTGCATATGTATCAAAAGATGGCCTAATCGGCCATCACTGGAAAGAGAGGCCCATTGGACACGCAAACTTTGTATGCCCCAGTACAGGGGAACGCCAGGGCCAAAAAGGGGGAGTGGGTGGGTAGGGGAGTGGGGGTGGGTGGGTATGGGGGACGTTTGGTATAGCATTTGTAATGTAAATGAGCTAAATACCTAATAAAAAATGGAAAAAAAAAAAGATAGAGGACATTACTTATAAACAAATTTATATTCAAAGAGACCCCAAAAACCCTCCTCAAAATCACCCCCAATTCTTGGGACTACTGTTAGATTTAATACTCTCTGTCTTGATTGGCTCTCCATTGAAGATATCTGGGTCCCACAGTGACCTTTATCAAGTGAGAAGCTTAAAGACCTCACAGAGCTGATACAAGAACAGCTTCTCCTATAATACATCCACCCCTTCCAGAGTCCATGGAACACAACCCTGTGTTTGATATAAAAAATAGTTCAGGGGGGATGGAGATTATTACATGATTTGAGGGCAATTAACAAAATCATGTCTGTCTAGGGCTCTCACCAAAGTGGACTGTGCCATGTTTCAGCCATCCCTCCAAAGCATCTCCCTATTAGCAATAGACATACAAAAATGATTTATTCCATCTCTCTCCACCCACAAGACTGAGTGGTTTGTATTCTCAGAACACACCCCCCATTAACAACTCCATACCAGCATCATAATATGAATGGACTGTTTTCTCACATGGAATGGCTAGCAGTCTAATCATTTGTAAGGAGGCTGTAGCCACTGCATGAAAACCTTATTTAGATGAAGAACTCAACATACACTACTATATGGATGATATATTGATATGGGTAGACTCTTCCACCTCCACCTCCCCACATCAAGACCAACAAATACCTTCCCTACTTGCCCTAGGATTCAAAATATCCCCTGAGAAAATATAACCTTTTCTGCCCATTTCATGTTTAGAATCAGACCTGCCTTACCCCAATACACCCCCTCAATCCCACTCATTCCTTCCCTCAAAAATAAACTCTAAACTCCATCAGAGATATTTCAGTAACCTTAATTAGCTTCAACCCTGGCTCCCCCTTTCTACAAGCATCATTCACCCCCCTCTTTAGCCTCCAAAAAGGAGATAAAAGGCCCTCTTTCCCGAAAATACAGTCCCCTGAAGCAATCCAAGTTCAAAATTCTGTCAATGAAACCCTGAAATATATGGCACTTGCTAGGTATAACCCAATTTCCAAACAACTCCTCATCTTTAATTCCGCCCCTACACTTGTAGGAGCAATTTACCAACCTCAGGGATGCAGGAATAGCTTCACATCCTTGGGGTGGTGCACCCTGAATTTACATGAGATAGATGCACTCCATAGTAAGATGAAAATTGGCTTGTTCAGAGCTCTATAAACCCAAAGGAAAGAACGTGATATTCTTGCCACCCACCTCTCTCCCCCTCCCCTCTTCCTCCCCCTTTCTCCTTCCCCCCTCTCCCTCTCCCTCTCTCCTTCTCCCTCTCCCCTGCCTCTCCCCATCCCTCTCCCTCTCCTCCCTCTCTCTCCAATATTCAATGGTCAATCAAAAATCACTCCCACTTTGCTCTTAGATTAATAGGATGCCCAGGAAATATTAACAACCATTGACCTGATGCAAAACGGTTACTCCCCTGTCTCCCTCTCTTTTTTTGTGATGGCTGCCCCCAAACTATTTTTTAAAAGCTCATAGTTGGAGCCCTCTCAATATTTAATGATGGGGAAAGAGTTGAGCCAATGCAATAATTTACCACGCCCCTGGTGATGAACTCCCTTTTCTGGTTCAGAGGGCTACTTCATCACTCCTCCCAATTAAAAGAAGTTGCCCATAACCTTTTTTCAGACACTGTATATACACTGTCAATTTGCTTCCTTGGCTGTCAAGAGACTTTGTCAAACTAGATGCCAACCCACTTTCCCCTGTACTCATACAGGTTTCTAGCCTCCTAGAGGATAGAACCCCCCCATCTTATCTAGCATATCAGATATTACAGTCCCCTTTCAGGTCCTATATTTAAGGGAACTACTGAACAAACCACCTCAACAGGAACATTCATGGCCTCCACCAAATAAGGAGACCAATTCCATTTACATACACACACAAGTATAAAGGGGCTTCATGTTCGTTTTCCCCACATCCCCCTTGCTTAACTCCAAAGGATAATAAAAACATGTACCTCTTGTGCTTCCCTTACTACCACCCTATCATTTGATGGGCACCAATTCCTGAAGCCTCAAATCCAATACCTTGTGGGAAATTGATGTTACCCTTATTCACCCATTCCATAGACAGAAATATATTTCTGTTACCATACATACATACTCATATTTTCTAGGACTACATCCCAAACAGGTAAAAATCCAAAAATGTTGTTATCATATGCTCTCCACTGTTGAAAATATGGGCATTCCTCAATAGATAAAAACTGATAAAATCTTTGCCTTCATGAGTTCTCAATTCAAAAGTTTCTGCACATATTTGAAATTTCTGACCATACAGGAATTTTCCACAATCCTGTGAGCCAAGGAATAATAGAATGAACACATTAAACCCTAAAAGCCCAATGTCTAAGACAAGTCGACTACCTACCCCCCCAATGTACAATTAATGATGGCTCTGACTACACTACACATTTTAAATATTTATAAAAACTCCAAACACCATCATATCTCCCTCCATTGGCACACACGAAGTTAACCCTTCCTATCCTAGTACAATGGAGTGAGCCTTTGGATGAAATTTGGAAGGGGCCAGACCCTCTCCTTAGAACCTTGAGGGGCTTTGTTTGTGTTTTTCCACAGGACCAGTACAAGTCTATCTGGATGCCTTCTAGAATTGTCCAACATAACTCCCACAATTTAAGAAGGTGGCCTGACACTCACTGAAAGATCAAGGACAGAAGAGGAGGAGCAGATTAAACACCATACCCAGAGGGACAATGAGATATCCTGGAAGGACATCCTTGACATAGTGACTATTACCTAGGCCATGTTGCTTCCACAAGCTTCCCTCTCCTCTATTCTCTTGGCTGTTTTTTTTTCATTCTTCATATTAACTCTGCAATGGCCCAGCTGCTCTCTATCATTCCCAACACATACCACAGGAGATTCTTCACTAGGGACACCTACAACAGACACAACAAAGTCATAGGAACCCAGGATTGCCCATTTAAACGATTTCAGATAAGAATTGAAAACCCCTACACCTGGATTTCTTTCCTCTGATTTTCTTACTGAAACACACAGGTGAATGCCTTAAGGAAGTCTCCACATATGGAGGTTATGGCTATTGGAGCTGCAGAATGGAATCCACCACATGTAGTGGTACCATGCTCAACAACCAAACTCCTTTTCATCTTTCTATCAGTAATCCATGAGATGAACACTAGCCAACCAGTGTTAAAAGTAAACCTTACCCTTAAGACTATGCCAAATACATTTTAGCTGACCTACCTGTACCCCAGGCCCTTGTTCCTGCCTCCAAATCAGTCTCCACTCACAAAAATTATCTTTAACATGGGAATCAGTCTCAGCTGTAACTTAAATTTACCATCTCATTACTGTAGTACATCCAGTATACAGTGACCTCCTTCCCTTAACCACCCATTCCAACTCCCCCCAATGATTTTTCTGTGTTTCTGTCTCTAGAGCATTATTAGCAGCTGTTCCCATTAACATTTCCTTTCCTGAACTCCATGGACCCTTACCAATGAGGAAAGCACAAAATATTCCTTTTTTTTTTACGTGCCTCCCTCTATTCCTTGTAGGAAGGTCATCAAAACCCCAAATTACATGTGCCTGTGCCATGACCATCGCCAAGCCATTATATGTTAACCCTCTTGCTCTCCTCCAGTGATAAGACTCTACAGGTGCCTGTAATAATCCCTCTTTCAAAGGCTCCTGCACGCCTATGATAATTGCCCCCAAAGTTTATCTCTATGAACTTGAAGAACTCCTCCTGTAGATGGGAGGAAGCCAAAATAAGAGAGAGGTCTTTATCCCTCTGCTCACTGGAGTGCCCCTTGCTCTCTCACTGGGTGCAATAGGAAACACTGAAGTAGCCCTTGTCCAAATACAGCATCTTACCAGTGACTTCCAAGGCAAGCTTGAACAATGGCCTCCACAGCAGATAGCCTTGAGAATCTTCAACATCAGATAACCTCCTTAGCAGGATTTGTTCTCAAATCCTGGGGTGTCCTGGGCTTACTGACTGATGAACAGGGAGGACTTGCATTTTGCTGAGGGAGGAATATGGCTTCTATGTCAACGAATCGTGTCTGGTAGAACAAGATATACAAATGCTCAAAGAGCTCCAGGGGAACCTTTAGGCATGCTGAGCTCCCAACACCCTTAATACTCTAAACCATTGGTAGCTTTGCGTCTTCCCTCCTTTGCCCCTGAGGAGCAATTGAAACCTTGATTCTTCTTTCTTGTGCAGTTACTAAAGCAGAAGATCTCTAGGATTGTAAAGATCATTACTAATCAAGACTTGGTTCAACATCAAAATGTACCCAACATAGGAGACATTTATTGTGATGACATCTCTCCTTTATAAAAAAAAAAAAAGTAGGTGGTGTAGGGCAGTGGACCAAGAGAGGAAGACTGGTAAGTTTGAGCTGGGTTGGAAATCCCAGGACCCAAAGGGTTGGTATGAGCTTCACCTGCTACTGACATCAGGCCCCTGTCATATAGACACAGTCCCCCATAGAGAGAGCTGTATCCATAAGACAAGTAAGAGTAGTACCTCCAAGTCCCTTCACATGTAGATGAGGCATCCCTAACATCTCAGAACTAGCCAATAGGAAGCACCTGTTCTCAGACCCTAACCAAACCAAGAACTGTTTATAACATCATATCCAGAAGGCATAAAGTTATGTGAGAATTACTCCATCGGCAGTATAAGAACTATAAAGCTTCCTGGGAAGAGAATGCTTTCTGGAAGGTTTTGCTGCTAGGATTTCCCATGAACCTCACTAGCTAATCACCCCTCTTCTTGCTCAGCTGAGCACAGTCAGGGTAGCCTCTAGGAGGGACAAGGCAACAGAGGCAACAGAGCATCAGCACCAGAGCAGCTGCAATGATTACACCTCCCCATCCCTGCTTGTGCCCTTTTTCCTTCATTTGAATGTTCCCACCTAGCTGGGCCAGAGCCTCTGTGGATAGCATCCTGTGCACAGATCATCAGGGAATCAAGAGGATACAAATTAGAAAGGAACAAATAAACATTTCATTGTTTGTATATGATAGGATACTATTCATAAGTGACCTCAGAAATTCTACCAGAGAACTCCTATGGGAGATAGATACCATTCTCAAACTAGCTGGATACAAGATGGACTAAATAAATGAATAAATAAATAAATAAATAAATAAATAAATAGCACTAGAGATATACAGACAGCAAGAGGTAAATATAAGAACATAAACAACAGAAATGAACATTACTTGGCATCACCAGAACTCAGTTCTCCCACCATAACAAGTCCTGGACACACAATCACAAGCCAGACTTGGATCTAATATCACTTCTCACTACAACGCTAGAGGACTTAAGAAGGACATAAATAATTCCCTTAAAGGAATACAGGAGAACACAGGTAAACAGTTAGAAGCCCATAAAGAGGAGACACAAAAATACCTTTTAAAATTACAGGAAAACACAATCAAACAGGCAAAATAAATGCATGAAACCATCCAAGATTTAAAAATAGAAATAGAAGCAATAAAGTAATCACAAAGGGAGAAAACCCTGGAGTTAGAAAAATCTAGGAAAAAGCTCAGGAGTAATAGATGCAAGCATCACCAACAGAACTTAAGAGATAGAAGAGAGAATCTTGGGAGCAGAAGATACCATACAAAACATTGAGACAACAGTCAGACAAAATGTGAATGCAAAAAGATTTTAAACCAAAACATCCAGAACATCCAGGAAACAATGAGAAGACCAAACCTAAGGATAATTGGTATACAGGAGAGAAGATTCCCAACTTAAAAGGCCAGTAAATATCTTCAACAAAATTATAGCAGAAAACTTCCCTAAGCTAAAGAAAGTGATGCCCATGAACATACAAGAAGCCTACACAATTCTTAATAGAGTATACTAGAAAAGAAATCCCTCCCATCACATAATAATCAAAACAACAAATGCATTAAATGAAGAAAGAATACACAAAGTAGTAAGGGGAAATATCAAGTAAGGTATAAGTGCAAACCTATCAGAATTACACCAGAATTCTCATGAGAGACTATGAAAGCTGGAATTTCCTGGGCAGATGTCACACAGACCCTAAAAGAACATAAATGCCAGCCCAGACTACTATACCCAGCAAAACTCGCAATTACCATGAATGGAGAAACCAAGATATTCCATGACAAAACCAAAATCATGTAATATTTTTCCACAAATCTAGCCCTACAAAGTATAACAGATGGAAAACAGATGGGTCCGTTGTCTGCATAAGACAGGTCTCTGGTGGTAGATGGGCAAGGAGTCAGCGAATGACAGACAGATCAATACAGAAGATTGTGTAGAATCTGAATGTAAAGTCACAAAGTGAACACCAGTCTTATATAATACAGAAAATAAAGGGGGTAGGATGTCACAGCAGGCAAAGTACATTGAAGTTACCTGACACAAAACAAAGGAATGACTTCAAAAGGACTTACAGGAACCAGGTAAATATTTACAGAAATGTTAAAACAGTCCTGCCTAGGGTCAGCTTAATGACAGCTAAGGATTTCACACCCTAGTCACAATTTGTGCTACTACTTTGAGCCTTGTGAAAGCTAGCACCAGAGGGTTCTGCTCTAGCAGACCTTCTCATGAATGATACAATACCACAACAACCCTATTTTCTGGGCCCTGGTAATTTCTTGTATGAGTGTACCTTTTAAGTATCTGTGGAGAATCTCCAGTTGTCAGAAGAATTCACCAACTCGTTTCTAATATGCAATGTAACCTGCTATACCTGGCTGAAGTGAAGATTCCTGTCTCATTGGGATTCCCTAACACTTACATAGTAAACACACATATTTGCTAGGCCATTGTCTATTCCCTTGTCTGGGTAAGACTGGCTACTGTCTCAAGTGAACACTCTGCACACCAGCCCTGAGCTATTCCAGCTCTGTTCTTTGTAATGCCTAATTAGTTTCACCATCTCTACTAGAAATAAATTTGAATGTTACTGAATAGATGACCTTCTCACTGAATTCCTACTTAATTCCAAGTTTGTCTGCTTCGAGGTTTTCCCGGGACGTTGGAACGCTGGCAAAGGCTTAGCTATTTCAGAATTCAATCTTAAAAGGCACTTATAATAAAATAATACTAAAAGAGAGCACGTGGATCCATACACCAGACTAACACGGGGTTAGGGTATGAGTATACGGGTTATGAGAATGCCAAAGTTCCAGGAGGTGAGTTTCCGTGAAACTCTTTGCCTCATGAGTGCTCCCAGGCCTCTCAGTCTGCCAAGTAGACTTCACTGGAGCGTGCGTAGCAGAAAACACCAAGACAAGTAGTGAAACTGCACCCTAGAAAAAGCAAGTAAGTAATCTTTCAACAAACCTAAAAGAAGATAACTATATAAACATAATTCCACCACTAACAACAAAAACATCATGGAGTAACAATCACTTTTCTTTAATATCTCAACACCAATGGAATCATTTCTGCAATAAAAAGATATAGAATAACAGAATGGATACATGAACAATACCCAACATTTTGCTGCTTACTGGAAATGCACTTCAGTGACAAAGACACACACTACCTCAGAATAAAAGGCTAAAAAACCATTTCCCAAGCATATGGTGCCAACAATGAAGCTGAAGTTGTAATACAAATATCGAATAAAAATGGCTTTAAACCAAAAGTTTACAAAAAAGATGAGGGACACGTCATATTGGTCAAAGAAAAGAATCTGCTTCCGGTCCAAGCAGCACCGGGTAGCTAGGGCGCACAGTCGTCTGACCACCGCCAGCTAACCACAACACCCGCCAAGCAATCTTAAGACTACTGGTGAGTGGAACACAGCATCTGCTCCAATCCAATCGTGCGGGACTTGAGACTGCATTAGTCAGGGAAGCAAAAACCCTGTCTGAGTAGGGGCACAAGCCCCTTTCGGTCCGAGCAGCACCAGGGTAGCTAGGGCGCACAGTCGGCTGACTACCGCCAGATACCCACAACACCAGCCATGCGATCATAAGAATTCTGAGGATTGGGAACTACCATGGGAGCGCTTTGCCTGAGCATCAGCAGCAGACATCTCGGTTCCGGGACCCTGCCGAGTGTATCCTGCACAGACAGCTGGCCATTTTCTGGGCCAGAGGATAGGGATCTGCCCGGCGTGGGAGCATTTTGCCTTAGCATCAGCAGCAGACATCTTGGTTCCGGGATCCGGCCGAGTGTATCCTCTACAGGCGGGTGACCATTTTCCCGGCCAGAGGATAGGGACCTGCCCGGCGCGGGAGCGCTTTGCCTGAGCATTGGCAGCAGACATCTTAGTTCAGGGACCCTGCTGAGTACCCTGCACAGACATCTTGGTTCCAGGACCCCTCGGAGTATATCCTGCATAGCTCCAGAGAACACCAGATGGCGAAAGGCAAACATAAGAATCCTACTAACAGAAATCAAGACCATTCACCATGATCAGAACGCAGCACTCCCACCCCACCAAGTCCTGGGCACTCCAACACAACCGTAAAGCTAGACCCGGATTTAAAAGCATATCACATGATGATCGTAGAGGACATCAAGAAGAACTTTAATAACTCACCTAAAGTAACACAGGAGGACACTGCTAAAGAGTTACAAGTCCTTAAAGAAAAGCAGGAAAACACAACCAAACAGTAAAATTCCTTATAGAAAAACAGGAAAAAACATCCAAACAGGTGATGGAAATGAACAAAACCATACTAGACCTAAAAAGGGAAGTAGACACAATAAAGAAAACCCAGAGTGAGGCAACGCTGGAGATAGAAACCCTAGGAAAGAAATCTGGAACCATAGATTCGAGCATCAGCAACAGAATACAAGAGATGGAAGAGAGAATCTCAGGTGCAGAAGATTCCATAGAGAACATCGGCACAACAATCAAAGATAATACAAAACGCAAAAAGATCCTAACTCAAAACATCCAGGAAATCCAGGACACAATGAGAAGACCAAACCTACGCATAATAGGAATTGATGAGAATGAAGATTTTCAACTAAAAGGGCCAGCAAATATATTCAACAAAATTATAGAAGAAAACTTCCCAAACCTAAAGAATGACATGCCCATGAACATACAAGAAGCCTACAGAACTCCAAATAGACAGGACCAGAAAAGAAATTCCTCCCTACACATAATAATCAGAACAACAAATGCACTAAATAAAGATAGAATATTAAAAACAGTAAGGGAGAAAGGTCAAGTAACATAAAAAGGCAGGCCTATCAGAATTACACCAGATTTTTCACCAGAGACTATGAAAGCCAGAAGAGCCTGGACAGATGTTATACAGACACTAAGAGAACACAAATGCCAGCCCAGGCTACTATACCCGGCCAAACTCTCAATTATCATAGATGGAAAAACCAAAGTATTCCACGACAAAACCAAATTCACACATTATCTTTCCACGAATCCAGCCCTTCAAAGGATAATAACAGAAAAGAAGCAATACAAGGACCGAAATCATGCCCTAAAACAAGCAAGAAAGTAATCCCTCGACAAACCAAAAAGAAGACAGCCACAAGAACAGAATGCCAACTCTAACAACAAAAATAAAAGGAAGCAACAATTACTTTTCCTTAATATCTCTTAATATCAATGGACTGACTCAATTCCCCAATAAAAAGACATAGACTAACAGACTGGCTACAGAAACAGGACCCAACATTCTGCTGCTTACAGGAAACCCATCTCAGGGAAAAAGACAGACACTACCTCAGAGTGAAAGGCTGGAAAACAATTTTCCAAGCAAATGGTCTGAAGAAACAAGCTGGAGTAACCATTCTAATATCGGATAAAATCGACTTCCAACCCAAAGTTATCAAAAAAGACAAGGAGGGACACTTCATACTCATCAAAGGTAAAATCCTCTAAGAGAAACTCTCAATTATGAATATCTACACTCCAAATGCAAGGGCAGCCACATTCATTAAAGACACTTTAGTAAAGCTCAAAGCACACATTGCACCTCACACAATAATAGTGGAAGACTTCAACACACCACTTTCATCAATGGACAGATCGTGGAAACAGAAACTAACCAGGGACACAGTGAAACTAACAGAAGTTATGAAACAAATTGATCTGACAGATATCTACAGAACATTTTATCCTAAAACAAAAGGATATACCTTCTTCTCAGCACCTCACGGGACCTTCTCCAAAACTGACCATAAAACTGGCCACAAAACAGGCCTCAACAGATACAAAAATATTGAAATTTTCCCATGTATTCTATCAGACTACCATGGCCTAAGGCTGATCTTCAATAACAACATAAATAATGGAAAGCCAACATTCACGTGGAAACTGAACAATACTCTTCTCAATGATACCTTGGTCAAGGAAGGAATAAAGAAAGAAATTAAGGACTTTTTAGAGTTTAATGAAAATGAAGCCACAACATACCCAAATCTATGGGACACAATGAAAGCATTTCTAAGAGGGAAACTCATAGCTCTGAGTGCCTCCAAAAAGAAACTAGAGAGAGCACACACTAGCAGCTTGACAACACATCTAAATGCTGTAGAAACAAGGGAAGCAAATTCACCCAAGAGGAGTAGATGGCAGGAAATAATCAAACTCAGGCGAAATCAACCAAGTGGAAACGAGAAGAACATTTCAAAGAATTAAACAAACGAGGAGTTGGTTCTTTGAGAAAATCAACAAGATAGATAAATCCTTAGCAAGAATCACTAGAGGGCACAGTGACAGCATCCTAATTAAAAAAATCAAAAATCAAACGGGAGACATAACAACAGATCCTGAAGAAATCCAAAACACCATCAGATCCTTCTACAAAAGGCTATACTCAACAAAACTAGACCTGGACAAAATGAACAAATTTCTAGACACATACCAAGTACCAAAGTTAAATCAGGATCAAGTTAATGATCTAAACAGTCCCATATGCCCTAAAGAGTTAGAAGCAGTCATTAATAGTCCCCC